>BQNB010000315.1:76316-184405 GCA_026074375.1 Tanacetum coccineum
GTGAAAGACAAAGCCAAATCAAAGCCGAAAAGTCAATCAAGTCAAAAAGTCAACAGAAAAGTCAACTGGTCAAAGACAAAGTCAATCCCTAAACTTATATATAAAGAAGAAAAATAGAAAAAAGAAGACAAGGGTGCATTCTGTCATTTTTGCAAAGATACACTCCAAGGACTTGTTCTGCCAAGTCTAAGGAGTTGTATCCACCAAGGACGAATCATGCAACAAACCTTATAACTCTTGGGGACTAACTTTGCCAAGTCCCCAAAAGTTTTAAACCACAAGGACGATGGATGCAACAACTCAACACACTTTGAGGGGCCAACCCTGCCAACTCCAAAATCCTATACCTTGTCACCCCCAACTTTTTTTCCCGCCATTTTTAAAACCCAAAAACCCACTCACGGGTTAACAACCCTTCTTTTACCCTATAACCTCAAAAACCCCATGGAAACTCACCTCCCCCCTCCTCCACTAAAACCCTCAGCCATGTTGGCAATCCCCCATCTCCCAAAAAGCCTAATGGACGGTTTAGATGAGTTTTGGTTTTGCTCTCACCAAACTAACACAACAAACACATGGGTTTGAAGACTCGGCTATAAAAAGAAGAAGACAGAAGCTTTAGGCAGCAAGTAGTTAGTTTTTATTTTCAGTTTTGTAATTTTTCTTTAATTTTCAAGTATTTTCCTTTAAGTTTTTAAAATTCAGCTTTAATACTTGTACCTTGGTGATTTCAGCTTGTACTTCATTGTTTTGAGTAATAGCAATTCAGTTTACAAGTTTCTTTGTTCTTTGTTGTCATCAATAAGCCGTTTTATAAGCTCTCAATAAGCTCATTAGAGCTTTTCTTGTTATACGCTCAAAATCCGTTTTAAAACTTGTTAAAAGCTCTTTAAGTTTCTGTTTTCCGCACATTTTATGTTTAAAAGTTTTTTCATTTGGCATTCAATGAGCAAGGTTTGGAACTACAAGGGGTAATAAGCTATGGAAGACTTATTGAGCTTTAAGCTCGGGTTTAGAGCAATGTTGCCATTAGGTTTCAAGCTTTGTGAGCCACTCACTCTACAAGAGTGGCTAAGGGCTGAGACAACACAATTTCAGGTTTCATTTTCTTGAAATTTCTTCTTAGCAGCAATATAGCTTAAATACAAGTAGCTTATTTTTTTTTACTTTGTGCTTAATCCTCTTCATGATGTTTAGAATGTTTTAGGGTCATAATCTCTTTAAAGCTGTGTTAGTTAGTTTCATTAAGGTTCATTTTAGTTGATAAGTTCTGTTATTAGTCTTAATAGGCTAGTAGACAAAGTAGCTTAATCCTACTCATAAGCTAGGCATTTAAGAGCTTAAATAGTTTAAATAGGTTGGTTTTAGTAGAAGTAGATATAAGGTTTCAGCTGTTATAGGTTTTAGATTAGCTTTTAAGTACAAATATTTTGGGACAGTCAAAGTTAAGGAGTGTTTGGATCTAAGTGTATTTGACTTCTAAAGTCAAAGTGATCCTGTCAAATCCTTTTACTTAGTTGAGGTAGATCATGTTAACAAGTTTTAGATAGGTTTTAGGAATTAGTTTGTAGAATGTTAAAGTTTTAAGGCTAAAAATTCCTATCTAGCACCAGGGCAGCCTTGAAGAGTTAAGTGATCTTAGATTTAAGAGGCTTTTGGAAATTTTAGAGCTCATATTGTGACAATGCCCCTTTGTATACATGAAATGAGTTATTGCATGCATTCTTAAAAGGAGTTTAGCCTGCACTTTAGTGTGTGCCAATTGGGCTTCAAGCTTACAGCAGTTTAACTAGTTAAAATGTTGTAGCTCAATATTTTTCTGGCCATATTTTTTAAGCTTTAGTAGTTAGTAGTTAGATTGAAATTAAGCTGCTAATAGGGTACTTCATTTAGTGAAAATCATAAGATAAGCTCTTTAGTTTCAAAGTTAAGCTCTTTTCCTAGCTTATTTTAGCCTGCAAAATTGGTACAGCAGCATGTAGATTTCAGCTTATTTTCTAGTTTGAATTTTCATTTCTAGTTGATAAAATTGAAAAATTTTAACTAGGATAGCTTTTATTCTTAGATAGCTTAGTGCAAAATTTCAGCTTTTAAAGAGTAGAATAAGCTGGTTTTAGATTATTGGAAAAAGCTTAAAACAATTTTTTAAGGTGAAACTGGCACTTTTCATTAGAAAATTTTCTATGTTATTTTTAGTAAGTTCAGCCTAATTTTTGTTTAAATATCCATAGTACACATCTTAATCTACATTTAGCTTCTTTTGTTTTTCATTTTCCCCTAGAAATAAGCTAGCAATAAGCCAAAACCTAAAAAGCTCATTCAAGCCTTAGTTTCTGTGACAGAAACAAAAGTGCTTATTTTCTAGCTTATTCTGTTGTTAAATTCTCAAAGTGTCTTTATTAAAGTTGTTAGGAATAAGCTCATCTATAGATTTGTAGTTTTAAGTTTTTGCTGATTCTCAAATTTTAATAAATAGCCATAATTAAGCCTTGTAGGTAAGGGTCTATTTTGTATTTTCTTCATAGTGTAGGGTTACCCGTTTCTATTATAGTGTAAAATTGTTTCATTTAGCCCGCCTACCCTTTACTTTCCCCTTTTACACTTTCTACCCTATACTTTTCGAAAAATAAAAAAAAGGGGGAAAGACAAGAGGCCCGGGTGAGCAAGACTCGAACCCGGGACCTCTCGATACAAACCCCCTTTTACAAACATACTTACCACTGCGCCCTTGGGTCTTTTTCGTTAAAGACCCAAGGCACTTGGTATTTATGTACATTTTTGGCTCATAAGCTATAAAACTGTTTAAGCTTATTTTCGGGCTTATTTGTTGAGCTTATTTTTGTTTCTTATTTTTCGTAGGAACTTCATAGAGTAAAGTATTTTTTGTAAATTTTTCAGAATTTTTAGTAATCATTTAATATTTTTTATAATTTAATTTAGATAAAAGTTTATTTAATTCATAAAAAATACAAAAATTTTCAAAAAAATATTTTGCTTTTTTAGAAAATTTTCTTTTATCATCTAGTTTGTAGGAAAAATACCAAATTTTTCGTAGGGTCATTTTTATAACTTTCCCTCTTTTAAAGAACGGGTCCGGGTACGGGATTTTGTTTTGACTCGTTTTTGGGTCAAACGAACTCCGTTTTCGGTCTAGTCTTTTTCATTCTTCGTTATTTGATCCCTAGAGTAGTTTAGAAGTGAAAAATTTTCCGTAGGGTTATTTTTAAAGATTTTAGGTTTTCCCCCTTTTGTTCGGGATTCGGGGTCTCGTTTTCTAGTTTAATTTCATAATTTCTAGGTTTTTCTTAAACGTTTTAGTCCGTTATTATCTAATTTGACTTTTTCAACTTCCCAAACTCATTCCTTCCTTCAAACTCAAATCTTCGATCGTATCGATTGTCCATTCCAGCCTCGTTGGGGATAAACGACCCGGGAACACTCTATACTACTTCTCGGTTTCATTGATCTTGTTGGTTTTTACACTTATTTATATATTTTATATTTTACTATATATTATATATATTTACGGTGTGAATCCAGCAGATCAATTTTTGCTGCCGGGGAAGCTGTGAGTACCATTATCGGATCGTTTGAAGATTAGCGTTTGAATTTGTGAATATTTTCTTCTAAAAAACCAAAAATATTTTATTTTCTAATTTTTGTGAATATCAAGTAATTAAAAATACCAACAATACTTTTCCTAAAGTATTGAAAGTACCAAAAAAAATTAAAAAATCAAAAATATAAAAACATTGTCCTTAATTATCAATAAAAATCAATTTGGTAAAAGAACACCAATCAAAATAATACCTTCAACTGAGGTATTATCATAATAAGTTCCCGAACCAAAGATCAAAAACTTACCATTTGTGTCACTTACGAGGTACGGCTCACCTTGAAAAGTTAAACAAACTATAAAGTGGGTATAAGGCGGGTCGTTCCAACGAACTACGACCCTAAAGGAGAAAGGTTCTTAAAAGCACCGTGCTTTCCTTCTCCTCCGCTCGCCTGTGCGTTTTTCTTTTTAAGAGCTACCGTGAAGTACGTTGATTATTTGGTTTAAGTTGTCTATATCGTTGTCCGTTAAAATAAATTGTGAATAAGTTGTTAACACCAAAAAAAAAATCAAAATCCAAAAATATTATTATTTATTTTCTTTATGTATTATTTTAAACCCAAAAATAATCTTCTTTTTCTTCTTATCCATTTAATTCTTTTCTTAACCCTCTATGTTTAATTCTTATGGCGTCATTCGATTATCGTTTGAATCCTGTTTTCAATATTAAAGAATGTTCGTCATGTGGAGCTTGGTACAATAAATCATGTGGATGTTCTAAAGGGTGTTTCGTAGACAAGTTTGTTATTAATAACCCCTAATTGTCCCAAGTGTGGAAACCCGGTTGAAGGTCTATATTGTCGACAATGTGCTCTAATTCGAAAGAAATTGGAGGAAGTTTCTCAAGACTTCCAAGACACTTCCGAGTCATCCAATGACAATCCAGACATTGTTGATGCACCTCAAGAGCCATTCGTCTTCAATCAGGACCCCGGTGAAAATTCCTTACCAAGTCCTCCACAAATTGACCATTGTTGTCACGAGTGCGGTGATTCGTTAGATGGAATTTTTTGTCGACGATGCACTTGTAAGTCTTGTGGGAAAGGTGCTCATTACGGTTATAATTGTCCTCCGAAAGCTCCGATTATCTCTAATCCGGAACCATGCAAAAATCAAACCATTGGTGAGCACCTACAAAACTTGCAAAGATTGCAACAACAATGTCTTCTTGGTACATGCCAAAAATGTGGTTGTAATGAATACAATGGAGTTTGTTTTTATTGTACTATTGGAAATGGAACACCAAGCAATTTTTCAATTCCATACTCTTCTAACGATTCTCCAAGTGTTGCAAACCATCCTCCACAACCACAATACGTACCATACTCTCGTGAGTTATGTGGGAACGATCCTCATTACGGTTACGATTGTCCACCTCAAGTCCCGTTTGTCTACGAACAGGACCTGTGTTTCAATCAAAACTTTGATTATTTTCCACAAACTTCACCGAGTCTTCCACAACAATATCTTTGTTGTGAAAATTGCGGGGGTCCTCATGAAACTTACCAATGTCAACCAACGAATGAAGACTATTATCATAAGCAAAATTCTTGCTATGATCATAATTCTTTTGGTTTTGACCAATTTCAACCCCCGCAATATACCGTCAATCATCCAATCTTCGATTCCCAAAATGAGCTTCTCAATTCTCAAAATAAGCTTATGGAACAAATGGCAACCTTACGTGAATTGGTTGATCAAGCTATACAAAAGAAGGAAGAAGAAAAGCGAATCGCGGAAGAACAAGCGACTAAAGATCGATCTTGGAAGATTCCCATTTGCTACGATGATGACGAAGACGATACCATTGCAATCACACCCGTTTTACCAATCAAGGAACCTGATAACTCTCTAAGTATGGGGGACAAGCATCTTGACACTAATCCGGAAACGGAATCGGACGAATTCATAAAGTCTAGTGTTGAGGACCTTGTCCCAATCCCAAGTGAGTCCGAAGGTATTCCCGACAAAATGTGTGATGTGCCTCTTTATAACAATCCTACCTCTCTTAATGCTCTCAATGAACACTCTGAGATTGTTGTCAATTCCAACGATGATAATTCTTCAAGTGATGACGATTCTTATGAGAACATCGAATATGTCGATGCATCACCTCCCGATGTTGAGATCGTCAGCTTAGAGGTGGTGGAGATTGTTGATCCGGAAGTTGGAAGGATTGATGATGACATTCTTTTAACAATCAAAGACGATACCCTTCGTGAAAAATTGTTGAATGTCAATCTTCTTATTGCTAAGATCGATTCATTAAGAGATAATCCTACTCCATCTTCCGAAGTTGTGATCAAGTCTACCTCCACATTTCCTAATCTTTTCTTGGAGGAGACTAACACCTTTGATAATTCTATTCCCGAATCTGAAACTTTCCGCTTTAATCTAGAAGAGATTAGTAGTGGCAGTCCCACTACTCATTCTGAGTTATCTCTTCCAGATTATAAAGCTTTCTACATTGATAACGATCATTTTAAAGAGAAGAGTAGTGGCAGTACCACTACTCATGTTGATTTTTCTCAATATGATTCGTTTATCTTTGATCTTTCGAATGATCAGTTTCCTCCTGCCGATAGGAGTGATTTTTATCATGAGGAGTTCGCCGATGGACTTGCTCACATCATATCTCCACCGGAGTATGATCGTTTCTGCTTTAAGATTGAGCCCGAGCTGGGCAATCTTACTATGGATGTGGTGAATGATATTTTCCCAACAAGAGAACCAAGAGTTCATGTGCCTAATGTTTTAACCACCCATCCCACCCTGGATACGGATTTCATACTTTTAAGTGAACCTCTCTTCGCTTATATTGTATGGATTTTTCTTCCATTTCTCACGTATCCAGTTGCTCCACCATATCTTCTCTCCTGTGGGAATGAAGACATCATTTTTGATCCCGGCATCTCAATTTATCATTCTTTTATGCCGGATGTATCTCATCGGAGTGGAACTTTCATGAAATTCAATGTTTTTCCAAACCTCTTGAATGAAAGTCCGATGATGATTTTACCTTCCACTTGCTTCCCCATGGACCAATGAATTCGGGGTCGAGTCGAGCTTGTGACTCGGTTAACAAAAACAAGGCGCTTCGTGGGAGGCACCCCATGCTTATCCAGTATATCTTCTTTCTTTATGTTAATAAGTGTTTTGTGTGTGAGAAGGCTTTCATTTTCCATTACCCGTGTTTTGTCCATGTTTTGTGTGCTTTGTATTGTATGTCCAGGTATTCCCGGATTGTGAAGGCTCTCGATTCTGTCATTTTTAACTCGAGCTTCACATCCTCAGCTTCAATTTGGGAATTCAGTATCCAAATCTTATCGACTAACGTTTATCTTTTGGCATACTTCATAAACGGCCTTAGATTTACGTAGGTACCCCTTTGAAACATCGAGGACGATGTTTAGTTCTAGTATGGGGGGGGAATCTTCGATTTGATTTTTGCCTGCAGTCGTTGTTATCATGCAATCCCGTTTTTACACCAAAATTTTTGCAAAAATACAAAAAAAAAAAATTAAAAAAATTTTAAAATTTTCAAAAATAAAATAAGTGTTTTGTCACAGTTTTGACTTTCCTAATGGGTAGAATGAGAATAATTTTTGACTCGATCGGGCGTGTTGAGCCCTAGCTAGTTCCTCAACTTACCACTTGTAGGCTAAGCTTTCACGAATTCTATCATTTGAATTTTAATAAGGTGAAGAACAAGAAGTGATAGAGTTGAATATAAGTTTATGTGCTGAGCAAGATTCTTCTAAAACTTATATGAGTAACTTGTGCTCTTTTTCTCCCATTAGCTTCTAATCCACCTAATCATACGTACTCAATTCAGTTTAACTAAGTCAATCAATGTTTTTAGAAAAAGCTTCAAATTTGTAACTTAATTCTTTAAAACGAGATTTTTCTGTTCTTAATAAATTCGAAAGTTAAAATGCCAAAGAAGCGTAAATGAAGTATGAATGCAAAAATGCATGAATATTGAAATTATGCCAATGAAGCATACATTTGATTATATGGAACAAGTAAAAGATGTGTCGTGATATCCCACTCCGCTAACCACGAGGTGGGGGTTCAAACTAAGACATCTTTACTTCTAGGGATTTGGTGTGTTGTGATATCTCACCAGGAAGCGAGGTCTAGGTGAGGGTTCAAACTAAAACACTTATCCTTAGCCATATTAGGAAGAAGGTGTTTTGTGATATTCCCACTACGCTAGCCAACGGATGGGTTTCAAACTAAGAACATCGTCCGTTGGTTTGATATCCTACTAGGAGCGGGCCTGGTAGTGTTCAAACTAAGCAACGCATTCCTAGCTTTAAGAACTTATGATTATAATGATGAAGATGTTGCAAAAAGTTCTACAGTTAAAATCTCGTTCTTTAAAATCAAGTTACAAGGTCCTAATAAGTTGTTGCTTTGAGTCATGATTCATCTTGAATTACGACTATGGAAATAAGTTGATCTATGGTTGAGTTGAAATGAGTACACACATTTAAACCATACATTCATGTTGGGAGTTAAAAGTCACAGTCATAAGTAATAGTGCTTAGCATATAGACTTTAATATGGACAACTGGATCTTGTTTCATTGCATGGATTTGAATCTAGTGAAAAATCGGGGACGATGAATTTATCCGTCAGGACATCCGTAGATTATTCTATGGGCGTTTCTCATTCTATGATCCCAATGTTGATATAATAAAGGAAGTCAAACAGGTAGTCGAGAAAAGAAAAAAGAAAATCCAAAAATATTAGGGATAGTTAGTGTACAAATAAAAAGTGGTGAAAACGGGACTTGTCGAAGCTTTGATTCTTATTTCCTTGGCAAACGCTTTGTAATTTCAAAGTTAATTAGTCGAAGGGAGATGAGATTCTTAGTTTTCGTAAATGCTTACTTCATAGCATTGCGTGAGGACACGGCAATACCTTAGTATGGGGGATTTTGGTATGTGCTTAATTACACATACCTTTTACCTTTAAAAACGAGCTAAAATAACCAAAAACGGACTTAAAATGCCAAATATATGCTTGTTTTGCCAATTGTGTTGTGCAGGAACGGATAACTAAGAAAATGACGAAAAACAAAGCCAAAACGACAAAACCGGACTCGGAATGGAAAAGACTGTGAAAGACAAAGCCAAATCGAAGCCGAAAAGTCAATCAAGTCAAAAGACAAAATAACATCACCTGTACCAAGGACAAAGTCACCCCAGTCAACCCGAGGCCAAAGTCAAAGAAATATAAGTTTAGGGACTGAAATTGTCAATCCCTAAACTTATATATAAAGAAGAAAAGAGAAAAAAGAAGACAAGGGTGCAATCTGTCATTTTTGCAAAGATACACTCCAAGGACTTGTTCTGCCAAGTCCCAAGAGTTGTATCTAACAAGGACGAGTGATGCAACTAGATATAACACTCTTGGGGACTTGTTTTGCCAAGTCCCCAAAAGTTTTAAACAACAAGGACCATGTATGCAATGAAACCTATAACCATGGAGGGCCAACCCTGCCAACTCCAAAATCCTATACCCTGTCACCCCCAACCTTTTTTCCCGCCATTTTTAAAACACAAAAACCCATTCACGGGTTAACAACCCTTCTTTACCCTTACAACACTCAAAAACCCCAAGGTAACACACCATCGCCCCCTCCTCCACTAAAACCCTCAGCCATGTTGGCAATCCCCCATCTCCCAAAAAAAACCTAATGGACGGTTTAGATGAGTTTTGGTTTTGCTCTCACCAAACTAACACAACAAACACATGGGTTTGAAGACTCGGCTATAAAAAGAAGAAGACAGAAGCTTTAGGAGGAGGTAGTTAGTTTTTAATTTTCAGTTTTGTATTTTTCTTTAATTTTCAAGTATTTTCCTTAAGTTTTAAATTCAAAGCTTTAAATACATGTACCTTGGTGATATCAGCTTTGTACATCATTGTTTTGATTTATGTAATAGCAATTTCAGTTTACAAGTTTCTTTGTTCTTTGTTGTCATCAATAAGCCGTTTTTACTAAATAAGCTCTTTTGAGCTTATTCTTGTAATAAGCTCAAATTCCGTTTTAAAACTTGTTAAAAGCTCTTAAGTACTGTTTTCAGCCACATTTATTAAAAAGTTTTCATTTGGATACCCAAGTTTTTGTTGTTTGAGCAAGTTTGGAACCTACAAGAGGGGTAATAACTCTTGGAAACTTAATGAGCTTTTTAAGCTCGGTTTAGAGCAATGTGCCATTTAGTTTCAAGCTTTGTGAGCCACTCCTCTACAAGAGTGCTAAGGCTGAGACAACACAATTTCAGGTTTCATTTTCTTGAAATTTCTTCTTAGCAGCAATATAGCTTAAATACAAGTAGCTTATTTTTCTTTACTTTGTGCTTAATCCTCTTCATGATGTTTAGAATGTTTTAGGGTCATAATCTCTTTAAAGCTGTGTATAAGTTCGTTCTTAAGGTTCCTTTTAGTTGAGATAAGTTTTCTGTTATTAGTCTTAATAGGCTAGTAGACAAAGTAGCTTAATCCTACTCATAAGCTAGGCATTTAAGAGCTTAAATAGTTAAATAGGTTGGTTTTAGTAGAAGTAAATAAGGTGTCAGCTGTATAGTTTTCGATTAGCTTTAAGTATAAAAAAAAAAAAAAAAAAAACAAATATTTGGACATCAAGTTAAGGAGTGTGTTGGATACTAAGTGTATTTGACTTCTAAAGTCAAAGTGATCCTGCAAATCCTTTTACTTATTGAGTAGATCATGTAAACAATTATAGATAGGTTCTAGGAATTAGTTTGTAGATTATGTTACAGTTTAAGTCGAAAATTCCTAACTAGCACCAGGGGCACCTTGAAGAGGTAGGTAACTTAGATTTAATAAGGCTTCTAGGAAATTTTAGAGCACATATTGTTGACAATGCCCCTTTGTATACCAGAAATGAGTTTATGCAATGCATTCTAATAGGATTTTTAGCCTGCACTTTATGAGCCAATTGCATCAGCATACAACAGTTTTAACTCAGTTAAAACTGTTGTAGCTCATTACTTTTCTAGCCATTTTTTTATCTTTAGTAGTCAGTAGTAGAGTTTGAAATTAAGCCTGCTAATAGTACTCCATTAGCTGAATCTAGATAAGCTCTTTAGTTTCAATGTTAAGCTCTTTTCCTAGCTTATTTTAGCCTGCAAAATTGGTACAGCAGCATGTAGATTTCCAGCTTATTTTCTAGTTTGAATTTTCATTTTTAGTTGTAAAATTGAAAAACCTTTTATCTAGGTTAGCTTTATATTCTTAGCATAGCTTATGTGCAAAATTTCAGCTTTTAAAGATTAGGAATAAGCTGTTTAGCTTATTGGAAAAAAGCTTAAAACAGTTTTAAGCTGAAACTTGCACTTTTCATTAGAAATTTTCTTGTTATTTTTATTAAAGCTCAGCTAATTTTTGTTTAAATATCCATAGTACACATCTTAATCTACATTTAGCTTCTTTTGTTTTTCATTTTCCCCTAGAAATAAGCTAGCAATAAGCCAAAACCTAAAAAGCTCATTCAAGCCTTAGTTTCTGTGACAGAAACAAAAGTGCTTATTTTCTAGCTTATTCTGTTGTTAAATTCTCAAAGTGTCTTTATTAAAGTTGTTAGGAATAAGCTCATCTATAGATTTGTAGTTTTAAGTTTTTGCTGATTCTCAAATTTTAATAAGCCAAAAATAAGCCTTAAGCGTAGGGTCTATTTTGTATTTTCTTCATAGTGTAGGGTTACCCGTTTCTATTATAGTGTAAAATTGTTTCATTTAGCCCGCCTACCCTTTACTTTCCCCTTTTACGTTTTATTTATGGAAGTGCAGACGCATATAAAAAAGAAAACAAGGTATGAGTTCTCACTTTCTTTGTTTTAGTTAATGTAAAAAATCTCTTAAATCTAATTAGACATAAGCTGACTTGGTGATTTAGTTGGCCAAGAAAGCAAAAAGATCCTCAAAGTTGTTAAATATTCTGATTTCTTCAATATCAGTAGGTCCTAATGACACAAAATTGCTGAAGATCCTAAAAATATAGTTTGGCTAAATTCTATAGTTCTTCATCATGTTTGTTATATAATACAGAACGCACACATCATACTTTACGTGACAAGAGGAAACATGAGGATGCAGATCGTAAACAACAAAGGACAAGCAGTCTTTGATGACATTGTCCAGGTGCACCAAGTAGTGATGATCCCACAGAACTTCACAGTGGTGAAACAAGCTCAAGAACAAGGGTGCCAATGGATAGCTTTCAAGACTAACGACAACGCCATGATCAACACTTTGGTAGGACACGCATCTGCTCTAAGGGCAATGCCTTTAGAAGTGATCGCCAACGCTTACCAGATGTCACCTCAGCAAGCATGGAGCTTGAAGAACACCGCTTACCAGATGTCACCTTATTTGGAAGGCCTCATAATGCATAAGCTCTATATAGTTTATGCTTGTTTAGCTTTTTGTTTTGGATTAAAGAGATGGTGTAGGTGGTTTGTAGTCATATGTAATTTTAAGTTCACGATAATGTAATTTTACTTATTAATTATGCTATTTAGCCTTAATTGTGCTTGAACTTTAATTGGATTAATGTGTTTTGTTGATGTGATTGCTTCATAATAAAGTTGTATCACTTCATAATAAGATTTTTATTATATGACATGTCTAATATCACTTATAATATTTTATAAACATAGTTAATGTCGGATATCACTTGTGATATTTCATAAACAAACAAGTATGTTTTTTACATTTAATATCATTTGTGATATTTAATATGTATACTTTTCTATATGGTATCTTTCTAATATTTTTGAAACACATAATATATAAAAATATATATACCAAAAACACTAAACCCCAAACCACTAGGCATAATATCACAAGTGATATATACATAAATTTTAAAGCCTATACCAAAAACCCTAAACCCCTAACCACCAAACCCTATACCAAAAACCCTAAACCTCTAACCACTAAACGCTATACCAAAAACCCTAAACACCTAACCAATAAACCCTATTCTAAAACCCTAAACCCTAACCACTAAACCCTATACCAAATTTTACGACTCCTATTACTCATCACCATTTATTTTAGTCTGATACGCGTTTACTTTTAATTTAACTTTTAAGCTAAATCGCGTAAACTAGAAATAATCATTCAACGTAAACGGTCACCAAATAAATTAAGGTTTACGTCAAGCAAGTGTTATATAATTATTTAGAAGATAATTATTGACTTTGCGCATTTTATTTTTATTGGTCACGTAAAAGGCTTACGTTTCGCAATAAAATACCTTTCGACACACCCCGAAAATACCTAGACTTACCTAGACTCAAACCAATACCCACTTTTAATCCTTAAACACAAAATTTATTCAATCCTTGTGTTCATATGTCACTTTGGCCGAAAATGGATAAACCAAACCCATAAACCACTCGTCCCATATGGTAAATCAACTAGGAAATCTTCTTATTGTCCTAACTAAGTACATGTACAACCTAAGTAATTAAAACATGTCCTTAATGTCTCCAAATTAGCTTAATGTACATTGGTTAATAACCATTTGGTCTCTTTTGTGTCTTGATACCCGCGGCTAGCCAGGATTTTATGTAGCATTTTGTATAGGAAAAATAACATATAAGAATGAGTGCAGGAAATTTTTCATCAAAAATGAAAGTTGAGTTTTCACAGAGCGTGGAGACGGCGTTACGATTTACACGTGACGCCATCACCACGACACTTGTGACGGCGTTAGGATATCCCTGACGGTGTCAAAAGCCCAGATACAGGAAAACTCGAAAATTTTAAGTATTTTTAAAAATAGAACTTGTACAACACTTAAGAAAGTTATAATTTTGAGTTAAAAAATTCTCTCATCCTATCTTTACTGCTTTATAGAGTCAAACCTAATTTCACATTGTATATTATTATATCGTACATTTTATGCTTGGTATAGTTGTCTTTGTCTTTGGTTACAAGTTATATTTGATGAGAAGAAGCTTGAAAGTTCTTAGGAAGTTTTATTGGACGATTCTTGAAGACAATTTTAACCAGGTTATCGTAGGTTTCTTCTGGCCATGTTAGATTGAAGTCTCGAAGTACCAGGGGAGTACTAGTTTCTTTTTACTTGTTTTCTATTCCCTTATTCGTTCTTACGGGTATTTCCATAGAACATTGGGGACAATGTTAAACTTAAGTGTAGGGGGAAATAAGCCTTAGAAACTATTCTTTCATTTGCCATTTACTTTTTCCTTAAAATGATGGGTAATATATCGAAACATAGCATAAAAAGGAAAATTTGACCAAAATTTAAGAATTTTTATGACACATACCGACGAAAACCGAGTATTAATAGCGTCTCATGGATAAAAATGTGTATGACTAGCACAAAAAACCCTCAGAATTTCACCCCAAAATGTGAAGTTCGCATTTAGATCTATGGGAATTCGGGTATCTATTATTGATACCCAAGATAGTTTATACCTTTAGCTTTCTCGAGTTAAGGAGTGAGCAGTCATATGTATCTATTTCGTCGTTACGGATGTGTACGTGTAGTCTTTGTCGCCTTTTCTGGAGCATTGAGATCGGTATTAAATTATATGAGTGTACCGATAGTATATTAAATTCTAGAACGTGTTCTTGTGATGCATCCCGAGACCGCATAGTAAGTATTAGGATTTGCTTGATAAGAGGCATTAGGATTAACCCATGTTTTAAACCTGTAATTGTTATGATGGTCACACCGATCATGTAACTATCCCACACCCTTGTCATGCACTCATTTTTAGTGCAGGATACCCCTAGTACAACCCTCCGAGCCTATCATTTTTCACGGTTCTCGTAATTTTCTGGTTAAGCCGGACTATTAATGAAGAGCATTGTCACCCTTAAACCAATCGTTACACCCAAATCGCCTTAGCTTACCTTGTATGTACTCGCTATTCATACCATTATTGTGTTTAACCTTATTTAAGCTTTGTTCACACCCGCCAAGGCGAAAACACGAGGCGTAACGAGAATGGATATCATCACAACACAATAGTGTCACAATAGAGAAAACTACATGAACTAAACGGAACATACGGGACACAAAGTGTCATGAAAATACCCAAACAAACATAAAAGATATACGGCGTCTTGTATCGAAGTAAAAGGGGTTCACATCAATACCAAGACACGCAATACAACCAAAACAAGTATAAAGAAGTCAACCACCAATTATTAGTATTTGCTGCCTATGGTCACTTTAGCCACTTCTCTCATTCCTATAATCTTCATGATGCTCACCTGAAAATGATGCTTAAAAACATCAACAAAAGGTTGGTGAGAGTATAGGTTAGGTACACATTTAAACCTTAAGCAATTATGTGATTAATTAAATGACAAGGTATGACCATTATGAACTATTATGAACTTATGTTAACATGCAATCTAAATCATCATATCAACAACCAATACTAGGTAGGCGTACCCATCTAATCCATTCCAATACTGGGTAGACGTACCCATCCAATCCATTCCAAAACTGAGTAGGCGTACTCATCCGATCCATTCAACAACACTTGACATGCCAAATATGGAACATGCAAGTAAATCACAATCAACATGTAACATCAAGTCATGTAACAGTCACACAATGTCCATACTCAAATTAAAACACATAATCACAGCAATTAAAACATTTCAAAACAATTTACATCATTTCTATCCTAGTTTAAAAACAATATAAAAAGAGAGACTATGAAACTCACCCGATGCTCAAGCAGCTTCCAAATATCTTATACAAAGCTACACGATAGAATATAAACGTGTTACACACGACTAAGCCAAATACTTAAGTCCATGTAACAATCATATGATGGATGTCTAAGGGGTTTACATACCTCCATGGGTCACCCCCAACACATGACCAGTTTTTATACCTTTCATTTACTTATAAGTCTAGCTTAGCTACATTTTACTTGAAAAAGCACAATTTTAATGACACTTTCAATTTCTAACCATACCTACTAACCCTCTAAATTACCCATAAACTTTATGAGTTTACTATCTAATTATTTTTCCATAATTATTCCTATACTTAAATGCCCTAAATAAATTCTAACTTTTTAAATTACTCAAATTCGGATCTGAACGCGCACTAAAATGTTTGACCTTACTAACCATACTATAGTAATTTCATCATAAGCTAAAAACTTTGAGGGAATGTGATAGACATATTATAAACTTAACTTATGCGTTTTGGATAACACAATTATATATTTAAATAGGGGTTTTACCTCTCTAATTCTGACCTAAATCTGACATGTATTTACTGTTTTGAGAACTTTTCTTGCAACGACCATTTGACTAACTTCCCCAACTCCAAATCGTTCAAGGCCAGGCTTTTTGAAAAAGTAAACTCTCTTAAAACTATAATTTAGCCACTAGAAAACCTCAAAACACATCTACTAATCATGGTGGATATTATCAGTTTGAACACAGCCTTAAAATTTGCCAAACCCTAATTTCAAAATTAACGGATCAAGCCTAAACGTTTACACAATATGAACTAATTCAAACTCTAAAAGCACTAGCATGATTATAACATCATTAATTACAGAAGTTTTTAAACCCTAATGATCCATCATATTATTTGTTACATGATTTAAAAAGGATAACACGATTAGATCATTACCTAGCTTACCTTCTTGCTCCTAACACCACAATTCTTGTAAAATTCTTGGATCAAAATTTTTATCTTCCTTGTCCTTAGGGAGAGGGATTTCGTACGGCACAAAGGAGAAGGGAGAGAAACAATTGGGCTAGGGTTTTATAATGAACCTAATAAATAGAATCCTAATCTAATTAAAACTTGTTAATAAGTAAAATATATTTTTTTTCTTTTTCTCTTAAAAACCGACTGGCCCCCTTAGTATATATATATTATTATTATTATTTATTTATTAATTAATTATACTTATATTTACATTACCTTAATTTTCTACAAAAACCTTGGTAAAATTGGTAAACCTTTTTCATGAAAAACCACTTATAACTTTCTATTTACAACTTTCATTTCCAAAATACTTTCTATATTTAGAAGTTAATTACTAATTCTATATTAACGAACCTAATTGCACTTCTATTATGACATACTTTACATAATATATTTCAAAAAAAAAAAATAAAAAGTACACATAATTATCCACAAATTAACGTAGCAATGCAATGCATAACCGATCACTCATTTCATTTGTCAAATACACTGAACAAAATAAACAAAACCCTCAATATCTCAAACCCATTCTAAAATGAGATGAACACGCACCTCAGAATGATAAACATGCACACAGATAAGGTCACATAGATCACAAATATAAGACATATAAACACTTAGCCAACACTAAAAGGTATGACTAACCTGATCAATTCACGGGTTGCCCAGTAGAATCCCCTCCTTTAAGGAATCTATCACGTTGATTTAACTAACCGGTTCAACAACTCTATCATCAAATAACCAGGGATACTTAGACTTCATCAGGTCTTAGCGCTCCCAAGTGAACTCGGACCAAACTTCGAATTCCAATGAACTTTCACAAGTGATATCCTACTACGCTTCAAACTCCTAAATGGTCCATAATCTCTACAGGTTCCTCAACGAAACGAATTGTCTTGTCGACCTTGATTTCATTCAATGGCACATGCAGATTAGCATCCGCCAAACACTTCTTTAAATTTGACACGTGGAATGTGTCATGCATACCACTCAACTCTTTGGGCAATCTTAACCGATAAGCTACAGGGCTGATCCTTTCAAGGATGTTGAATGGTCCTACATACCTCGGTGCTAACTTACCTTTAATAACACACGATCTCCAACCTCGAACTCCAACGGCTTACGTCTATTATTAGCATAGCTCTTTTGATGATCCCTCGCCGCTTTAAAATTTTCCTTTATCAACACTACCTTATCAGTTTTTTCTTGTACCAGTTCTGGTCCAATCAAACTACTTTCGCCAATTTCCGCCCATAGAATGGGCGACCTACATTTCCTTCCATACAATGCTTTGAACGGAGAACATCGAATGCTCGAATGATAACGATTGTTGTATGAGAATTCAGTTAGCGGTAGGTGAACATCCCAATTTCCACTAAAGTCAATAACACACGCCCTTAACATATCCTCCAAAGTCTAAATTGTATGTTCACTTTGTCTATCTATTTGAGGATGATAACGTGTACTCATATCTAATCGCGTCCCTAAAGCTTTTTGCACTGTTTACCAGCAACGTGATGTAAACCGTCCATCTCGATCCGAAATAATCGACACGAAACTCCGTGTCGTGCGACTATCTCATCGATGTACAACTTTGCCAATCTCTCAGTACTATAATCCTCTCGCATCGCCAGAAAATGAGCCAACTTGGTCATCTTGTTGACTATTACCCAAATCGTATCATGTCCACTCTTCATATTAGGTAACTTGGTGATAAAATCCATAGTGATCTTATCCCACTCCCATTCGGGTATCTTGGGTTGTTGCAATAAACCCGAAGGCCTTTGATGCTCAGCCTTCACCTTTGAACAAGTTAAACATTTGCTAACATAAGTAGCAATATCCCTCTTCATTCCCGGCCACCCGTACATATCTCGAAGATCATGGTACGTCTTATCCGCTCCAGGATGTACAAAGTACTTAGTCTTATGAGCTTCGTCCATAATTATCGTTCGCAAATCTCCTACTAACGGGACCCATATACGGTCCATAAAGTATAGACTCTCGTCTTCTCTCCTTTCCATCTGTTGATCTAAACCATGTAGCCTTTTTGCAAGTACGTTCTCTTGTTTGAACGCCTTACTTTGGGCTGCTAGTATCATTCCTCTTACTCCAAGTTGAATAGTCATAACCATTGCTCGTACCCATCTAGGTTTCACTCGTTCCTTCCTACTTAATGCATCAGCCATCACATTCGCCTTACCTGGATGTAGCGCAATCTCACACTATTGGTCACTAAATAACTCAATCTACCTTTTCTGACGCGTATTCAACTCCTTCTGATTAAATATGTGTTGAAGGCTCTTGTGATCCGTGTAGATAATGCTTTTTGTACCATACAAATAATGCCTTTAAGTTTTAAGGGCGAACATAACTGCTCCCAATTCTAGGTCGTGCGTGGTATAATTCTTCTCATGGATCTTTAGCTGTCTTGATGTTAGCAATTACTTGGCCCTTCGCATGAGTACACACCTAATCCCTAATTCGATGCATCATAGTAGACTACAAAATCTTCAACCGTATCAGGTAGTGATAATATCAGTGCATCACACAAATTAATCTTTAAAGTCTGGAAAGCCTCTTCCTGTTCCATGCCCCACTCATACTTTTTGTTTTTCTGAGTCAACGAAGTAAGAGGTTTAGCAATCTTAGAGAAATTTGAGATAAAACGTCAGTAGTAACCTGCTAACCCCAAAAATGATCAAATTTCAGACGGTGTTGTAGGAGCTTTCCAATTCTTAACTGCGTCAATCTTAATTGGTTCATGTGTATACCAGATCTGGTTTGAACAACTGTGACCAAGGAAATGCACTTCTTGCAACCAGAACTCACACATGGAAAATTTAGCATACAACTTCTCCTTCTTTAGCAATTCCAACACCAACCTCAAATGAACCTCATGTTCCTCCTTAGACTTTGAGTAGATCAAAATGTCATTAATGAAAACATTTACGAACTTATCTAGATACGGTTTGCAAACTCGGTTCATCAACTCATAAAAGACTGTCGGTGCATTGGTTAACCCAAAAGGCATAACTGTAAACTTAAAATGTCCATATCTCGTTTAAAACGCAGTCTTTGGAATATCATCCTCGTGTACCCAGAGCTGGTGATAACTCGACCTAAGATCTATTTTGGTGAAATATGCAGTTGATTAAATAAGTCATCAATTCTAGGGAGAGTATAGCAGTTCTTAACAGTCAACTTGTTTAATTCCCTATAACAATGAATAATAAAAGAGCCTTCCTTTTCAATTAACAAATAACACAGGTTCTCCCCACGGAGAATGACTCGGTCGTATGAAACCCTTATCTTGCAACTCTTGAAGTTGCCCAAACAATTCTTGCATTTCCGAGGGCGCTAGACGATATGGAGACTTTGCAACCGGCGTCGCTCCAGGAACTAAATCTATGCGAAACTCAACTTGTCGTTGTGGTGGTAACCCCGACAAGTCTTCCGGGAATACATCAACAAAATCCCTTACTACATATATATCACTCAATTTTGGTTCATCTACCTTTGCATTCATTAAGGCTTTGGCGGCTCCTAAAGTACGTTTCCCTTGAACCCTAAGTATCCCACTACCTTTTACCAGTATTTCGACCACGTTCTCATGACACACTAGCACAGCCTTATTCTGGGACAACCAGTCCATCCCCACAATCACATCGAAACTTCCATGACCCAACGGTATCAAATTTATGCTAAACATGGACCCAACGGTATCAAATTTCTGCTAAACATGGAATTTTCTAGTTCTAGTTTGCAGTCACAGATAATCCTATCAACTTCTACTTTCTTACCATCTGCTACTTCTATCACATAACCAGGATTTACAATACTAGGTTTTACATTTAGTAAAGGCGCAAATTCAGTAGAAATGAAACTAGAATCAGCTCCAGAATCAAAAAGTACAGTAGCAAAATGATCGTTCAAATAAAAAGTACCCGTCACAACGTTAGGATCCTGTAAGGCTCCACTGCATTCACATTCACATTGAAGGCCCTTCCTTTAGTTCGACTCCTATTGTTTCGGGTGTTACGGTTGCCCTCCAAAGCCAACGGATTTGCTGCTTGACCAGTTGCTCGGTTCATCTTAGGACAAGTATTGCGAAGGTGATCAGAACTACCACATTCATAACAAAACCCTCTGATCTTTACCCATCCTAACTGCATTCACAGGAGCCACTTGCCTATATGCTTGTTGACAATCTTTAGCAAAGTAACCCAGTTTCTAACAGTTGAAACACAATTTGCATGCCCTATTTTATAAATTATAGGAATAACACTTGGCACAGGAGCCTACAAACTCATTTCTAGGAGGAGCTAACGCCACAAACCCTATCCCCACTTTTGCCTTCTTATTTTCTTTCCATGACCCTCCTGACTTACTTGTCTCCTTCACCCCCTTTCTTTTCTCATTACCCTTCGTTAATGTACCACAACTGACTACCTCGTCAGTAAGTATTCCAGTCCTAAGGATTGCACTCTGTATTGTGGTTGGCTGGGTCGCTCGGAGCATTCCTCGAATCTCAGGAGCTAAACCAGCTATGTACCTCTTGATGCGTGATGACTCAGGAGTAACTAGGTGCAGAACCAACTTAGCCAATTTATGAAACCGATCTGTATAGCCGGCATGATTGACTCCTACCATCTTATGATTCCAAAACTCATTTTCTAGCTTCTCCATTTCACTTTTGCTAGGACGAATCCTTTTCAGCAACACCTTAAAATCAGTCCATGACATACCTATTGCAGCTTCGCGACCTCTTGCTTGAACTTGTATGTTCCACCAAGTCAAAGCCTTGTTCACAAATGAGCTAGTAGCATACTTCACCTTTTGATTCTTAGAACACCCACTATTATCAATCACATTCTCCATCTTCTCGATCCATCGGGTAAGTGCTATCGCACCTCCCTTTCCATCATACTCTTTGGGATTGCATGCCATGAACCCTTTGTAAGAACACCCGTTGTTCCCACCATTTCCACCATTTCCACCATTCCCACCATTAGCATTCACCTGATTAGCCACTTGAGTGACGATTTGAGGTAGGATGGTTTAGAATTGTTGCGTGATGATGGCAGCAATGTCAGGATTCTCGTTATCATTGTTGGGACCACTTCTACGGTTTGGATCCATTTCTATAAGGAACATAATATCGACATACGTTAGATGAAAGGGGATGGATTATCACCCTAATATTCCTATTATAACACATATATCATTATATACTTATGCATTCACAACATTAACTACCAACATGTTAACATCAATCCGTGAAATCATACTTGCAAGTCCACTTGTGTTGTGGAGCATGTATAATTATGTTGGCCACCATAATTATAGATGCTCCCTTCCACAGATGTACTCCCTCCTATGACCATACTTCCCAATGTTAACAAGACATATAACACATAATTCACATCAAACAAATCACCACACATGGAAAATAACCCAGAAATCACTCAAGCCTTATTATTAAATACTCAAATAAATCCAAACAAAATCCAAAAGTAAACATTTCTAACATGGCTCCAACCAAAGTCAAACAAACTAAAGCTTTAAAACTTAGAACAAAACGGATAGTCAGGTATTGGGTCGAACTCCACTTTCACATGTGTCTTCCTACTCACTACACTTGGGTCCACTCCTAGCCATGGACTCGAGACCTGAATCACTTCCGGATACTGTATAACTTAACAACTCATAGTTTGGCCCTTTATTAGGCTCTTCTTTTTCTTCATTCGACGGTGGGTATCTAAGAAATTTTCTGGGTAATTTGGTGACAGTGCCATCATTTGTAGTAATTTTTGTTTCATATTTCATAATTGTTTCCCCTTTAACTTCTTTCACAATCAACTTCTCTTCGACTTGACACGGGTATAGGTCAATAGGAATTCGGATTTTGCAGCTAATCCGCCTCACCCAAAGTCCAGTCTTTTATCAGTGAAACTCCTATGTCCAGTTACACGGGCAACTCCCAAACGAAACTTTTTATGGTCAGGGGGAGACATGGCTAAAGTATCAAAAACATAGCATATACCAAATCAAATAGGAGAAAACAACATAACTAAATAAAAATTAAGCAAAAGGAGATAATAAAAGCTATGAATTAGGGGGGAAGCATGATAGTTATATACAACCACTTAAGCCTAAAATGCATCTATATAAACGGACTCTAGGTTATTCTAGCTCAATACCTACTTCTCTATAACCAAGGATTTATACCAATTCGTCACACCACGCCAGGCGGAAACGCAAGGCGTAACGGAATGGATGTCATCACTAACACATGGTGTCACAATAGAGAAAACTACATGAACTAAACGGAACATAAAGGACACAGACTATCATGAAAATACCCAAACAAACATAAAAGATATTCGGCGTCTTGTATCAAAGTAAAAGGGGTTTACATCAATACCAAGACATGCAATACGGCCAAAACACGTCTAAGCAGTTCAAACCAACAAACATTCAGTATTCAATCAAACGAGAAATAAACTAGGTCTCTCTAGCCACTTCTCTCATTCCTATAATCTTCATGATGCTCACCTGAAAATGATGCTTAAAAACGTCAACACAAAGGTTGGTGAGAGTCATAGGTTTAAGACACACACTTCAAACCATCAATCAATTATTATGATTAATAAAGACAACGTAGGACAATTATAAACTATCATGAACTTATGCTAACATGCAATCCAAATCATCATATCAACAACCAATACTGGGTAGGCGTACCCATCCGATCCATTCTAATACTGGGTAGGCGTACCCATCCGATCCATTCCAAAACTAAGTAGGCGTACTCATCCGATCAACTCAACAACACTTGACATGCCAAATATGAAACATGCAAATAAATCACAATCAACATGTAACATCAAGTCATGTAACAGTCACACAATGTCCATATTCAAATTAAAACACATAATCATAGTAATTTAAAAACATTTTAAAACCTTTGCATCATTTCCATCCTAATTTAAAAGCAATGTAAAAAGAGGGACTATGAAACTCACCTGATGCTCAAGCAGCTTCCAAATTTTATATAAAGCTACATAATAGAATATAAATGTGTTTACACGTGGTGGACTAAGCCAAAAGCTCTAATGTTCATGTAGGCAATCATATGATTGGATGTTAAGGGGATTTAATTACTCCATTGGGTCACCCCAACACCTTTCTCAACTTTAACCCTTTCATTTACTCATAAGTCTACTTAGCTACATTTTACAGGAAAACACGGAATTTTAGTGACACTTTCCAATTTTCTAAAACATACCTACTAACCCTCATAAATTCCCTATAAAATCACCTATAAACTTCCATAAGTTTACTATCTAACTTATTTTTCCACTAATTTATTCCCATAATTAAATGCCCCTAATAAATTCCAACTTTTTAATTACTCAAATTCGGATCTGAACGCGCACTAAAATGTTTGACCTTACTAACCATACTTAGACAACTAATCAGAAGCTAAAACTTTGTGGAATGTTTATAGACATATAGAACTTAACTTTGGTGTTTTGGCTGACCCTAATTCAAATTTTAAATAGCGGTTTTACCTCTCTAATTCTGACCTAAATCTGACCCGTATTTACAGTTTTGATAACTTTTCTTGCAATGACCATTTGACTAACTTCCAGAACTCAAAATCATTCGAGGCCGGACTTTTTGAAAAGTAGACTTTATGAACTACAATTTAGGCACTAGAAACACCTCAAAAAATGTAACACCCCCATTTTTACAATATAGCAGCGGAAGCTAATCTGGGGTATTACTTCATGGATACAACAATCATAATCATAGAAAACGACTTCAAAAGAGACGTTTATTCAAAAGATATGTTATCAT
Source organism: Tanacetum coccineum (assembly GCA_026074375.1). Classification (NCBI taxonomy): domain Eukaryota; kingdom Viridiplantae; phylum Streptophyta; class Magnoliopsida; order Asterales; family Asteraceae; genus Tanacetum; species Tanacetum coccineum. The sequence goes on from BQNB010000315.1 coordinate 100,555, forward strand.
TTATTTCAAATCAGAGTTTTACAAAAGTAGGTCCCAAAATCTAATTACAGTGTGAATGATAACAAGTTTTAGCCATCTTCGAGTCCATGCCACTCCGTGCCGTATATTGCTCAATAACCTGAGATAAACATGCTAAAAAGTCAACACAAAGGTTGAGTGAAATTCATAGGTTTGATATTAGTTTGATACAAGTCATAGTGTAGTAAATTGTACAGAACCCAATTTTATGAAAAATGGTTTGTTATGTTCTTGGGTCACGTTATTATACACGCGTTATTTGATAATAATTGCATGAATGAAATTATCATAGTAAAGTGTATTAGCCGCATTATTTTCTTGTTGGTCTTTTTGGGTCTTGTCTGGTTAAGTCATGGCACACAAACTGACCTAGTGTATATATATACCCAAATGATGTGATATTTTATTTTATAGAGATATGGCCCTCGGTGTAGGTAATTGCCATATCTATGTAATTTAAATATAGTGTGTTTTGGTTACCTATCGGTTAAACTCAAACAGGATTGCTCAATCCCGATTAATCTATCCCTCAATATTTGCGTTCACCGTAAGTGATGATGGTCCATGATAATGAGGACTTTTGGGCATAATGTACTTAGAAGTAGGTTGTAATAGTGTTTCAGGATAAGCATATAAATTGTAAAAATTATTGTTTCCTGTTTAAGCATGTATAAGTCTTTGAAAAGTAATCACATTGTTATAAGCTAAATGAGTATGTAAAAGAGTTTGTAACAAGCATGTATCCCCCTCGCGGGTTTATAAAACATGTAAAATAAGTAAAGGCGAGGTTATGAACTTCACCTGGTAGGTAGATGTAATAATTATTCTGAAATGAAAGCTGACGACCTTATCACAATCTTAACCGGGGAAGGTTGATATAACAAAATGATAATAGACAGCCACGATACGCAACCTGAGTAAATATGTTGAATCTTAGGAAGATTGTACTCTAGAACTTTAGTTTTAAGAGTTATGAGTTTCATTGAAGAGTTTGGAATTATTGTATCACCGTTCGGGCCATCATAATTCAGAAGTCATTCAGTAAACGTTTGAGGAGTTAGGGCACAACAACTCAGTCAGAACGTAATACCAAGATGAAACTCTTTAATATGAAGCTCCCTAGTATTGTGACACGATATAATCGGTTTTAAGCGTTTTAATCCATATCTGGAAATGTTAAGCACGTCAAGCGTTAATTAAAGTTATGTCTGGTAATGTTTTAAATGTGTTTTTATACTTTTTCAAAATGTTACATTTTAGACCCTGGGGTTTGGAAAATTGCAATTAGGCCCTTGGAGTTTGCACTTTTACGACTTTGGTCCCTCAACTTTGAAAGATATACCAAGTAAACCTTGGACTTTGAAAAGTGACATAATAGATCCCTAGAGTTATAACTTTGATAAAATGACACTTTTAGTCCTTTTAGTTATAAGTTTCCGAAAGTTACTATATATACCCCTTGCATGGATTATAATTACAAAACATGTCCAAATTACCATGCAAGCTTAGTTTAACATTACAATAGACATTTATAAGTTATAATAAACTAAAATATGAAGATTTAACACAACATAAGTTTAATTTAACGATTCGTTAAGTTAAAAGGTAAAACGGGTCAAATTAGGGTTTCAAAATGAAAACGCGCGGGTTTTAAGGTCAAATTCTCTTATGACTTATCAAAGCACTTATTTTAACATTATAATAGCTTATTAGGATTGATTATAACAAAATTTTACAAGTTTAACCCATAGTTTAAGTAAAAACATGAAATTAGGGTTTCGGGTGTACGGTTTTGGATCAAAAAGGCATAACACTTAGGTTTTTGAGTTCAAAGCTTTATATTATGATTTTAGCAAGAACATATGAACATTATGACGTTACATGAGCAGAATATAAGCTTATAGAACCTGGTTTAAGCTTATAGCTTGGAAACGGGTCAGAATCGGGACTTTCGGCTTCGTACGGCTAGAGTAACGACTCCCGGGCTTCGTTTCTTGGTTTCTTTTGCTTCCTTTCTGTACTTGAGACTTCTTAAGATCTATTAGAATTCATATTGAGCAAGGAGTTGCTACTATGAAGGGTTATAGAGGAGGAAGTGGGGGATGAAGAAAAATGAACACACTATGCCCCTATTTATACTTGTGCAAGTTCAAGAGGAGTAAGCAAGGCCTCATTTCTGATCTAGACACATGTACAAGCTAGTATGAGATGTGTTAAGGCTAGAAATGCAAGAGTAGAAGGTCTAGGAGTAGCTTGAATGAGGTGGATAGTGTTGGAAACCTTTCTTGCTGCCGTGGCTAAAGAGAAGCAAAAAGGAGCACATGGTGCCTTCATTCTTGACTTTGGATAAGTCAAAGTTGCTTAGTAAGCTGCTACTATGATTCTAGAAGAGGTTCACATTGGTTATTTGAACTTGGAATGGTTTGAAATGGGTCAAAATTGAGTATGAAAGGGTTCGGGTCAATTTTTGGGTTCGACATGTTGTTCAAAGGTTTTAACAAGGTACATTGTGTTATGAATGATTAAGGATTGATGAAATAGGTTGTTAAGGTCTGGTATTAAAGTAATTAGCAAAGATTAGCAATTCGTTTGGGTTAAAACGATTATATTGAGAAATGGGAAGTACGGGGTTCACTAGGGCTGTTTAGGTTTTCTTGACTTTCTGGCTTATATTTTGCTTATCTTTGATTAGGAATGATGGAAATACAATCCTAGCGACTTATATAAAGTATTATTCAATGAATATTTGGTAATGGTTTAAGTTAGAATGGGTTGAAATTGAGAAAACGGGTCAAAGTTACAATTAGGGCATAATTAGGGTTTTCTGGATTTGTTAAGGTTTTCTAGGCTTTGATTTCTTGTACATTGCCAAGTTAATGATAGATAATGATTTTTAAACTCATTTTATGAGTTTATAATGGCCCTTGGTTGGTTATTTGGGATTAGAATGGTTTAAAACGAGTAAACGGGTTAAATGAACCAATTAGGTACATTTAGGGTTTCTAGGATATGTTTTACGTACAAGTGAAGTAAAATGATGAAGTAATGATGAAATAATGATTGAATAGGATTAATATGATTGTAAAATAAGTTATTGCAACTTATTTGAGTGTTAGTTAAGGTTTAAAATGGATTAAAATGAAGAAACGGGTCATTGTTGTATTATTAAGGCGGGTTAGGGTTTCTGACTTTTGAATTAGGGTTTTGAGTGCAAAAAGATGTATGAAAGCTTATGAATGGAATATTTAGGGTTTATATATTGTAAAATGAGTGTAGTAACTTGCTTAAGTGGTGGTGAAGAAATTAGAATGAAAACGGAGGTAAAACGGCTATTAGAGATCATGCTTAATGACTTGTATATTGAGCTTTTAAGGACTTGTACCTTAGAATGTATATTCATATGAGATATCATATTACTTGTACATATGCTTTAGTAGCTTGTGCATTCACTTTAGATGTTAACCCTTCATGAAATTAGGGTTTAGAGGCATACGATAATGGTTTAAAGCCCGTTTTGATATAACGTTGTGAATGGTACATTATAGGAATAATGTACTTTGTAATAATGATATTATGATATTGACTTGACATGTTATAATGTTTGCTTGACATAGGATCATCATAGATAGGTTGCGTGAGCTCGTCTACTTTAGTTATGACATACTGAGATATTGACAATGCAAGTAATGTAATAAAGCGAAAAATTTCCCCGTATAATTGTGATCATAGTAAAATGCATTTGATGAAAATTCTGGGTTGTTATAGTCTCCACCCCTTACAGAAATCTCGTCCCGAGATTTAATTGAATGTTATAGTGGTATTGTTTAGAAATAGGTACTGGGTATGAATTTAGGTTAATCAAGGTCACAAGTTCACGTGTGTGATGCATTTATAATTATGTTGCGCACCATAATTATAATTACCTCCTTTCACACGTCTACTTATTTCCAAGATTACACCTCTTGATGACAGCCAATAGAATTTCTTCAGATTCTGATAGAACCTGGGTGATGAAATACTTTGATTTATGAAACCTGTGGGTTATGGGCCTACCATGCTTCTGCTGTGCTACTGTGATCGTAAAGAATCGTTATTCATTAACCTTTAAAAGTCAACATCGAATAAGAATGCTATCACAAGTCTTTGTCAAAATTTTCATACCTAGTGGTATTGAAATCATTTGACATTGTATAGATTCTTGTGTGTTTCCTTGTTATTACGTTGCAGAATATAACAGAGAATTTTAGAATACGGAGATCATGGAATGAGTGATGTCAAGGAATGATTATGAATTTGTAAGAGAGTTGCTAATCACGTGAGATACAGATTTTGAAATGAACAGATGATGAAGGTAATAATGATAATGAAGGTAATAATGATAATGATTAAGGAATTGTTTGTACAAACGGATTGAAAGAAACTTGTTTGTACGTATGTTATATACTTAAGCCTACTTATTTATAATTTGTCACTTACAAAAAGAAGCGTTCAACTCCTTGTAACTGAGAATTTATAAATTCATAGTTCGGAGATTTATAATTTCCTTATTCAAATGAAGAAGTGACCTAATTTATTTCAATAAGATGATCATAAATCGTCTTACCTAAGCATAAAAACACGATATGGTAATGTGTAGAAAATGATATGATCATGAATTGTTAGATAATATTGAGATGTTGATTGTACTGACGCCCATATAATCGAGGATGATAATTTATGTTTCAAAGGTATGAGGAGAGTATTCAGAGTTGAACATGATAGAATTGACGAGTTTTGATACCACCAGATAACAAGATGTAACGGAATCATCACTTTATTATTTCATGGATAGCTTTACATATGAAACTCTAAAAAGAGTTGATACTTATGCTACGTATCTCGTAGTAGAATTCTAGATAAAAGTAACAAACGACAAGGATTGTAGCTTGATGATTGGAGTTTTTCAGATTGAAGAAGATTCTGATGAAATTTGAATATCCTCAAGAGTTGTTTCTAGGGTAGGAATTCTAAAGTGAACAAAAGCAAGCTTATCTCTAAGTATGCTTTCATGTGGCCCTGTTGTTTTTGCAGTACTTGGTCTGGTGACCTATCTTGTTGCAAACCTGACACTTGACACTGCAAGGTCCCGTGTGATGTAGTCTACATCTTTTACACAAGGGAAGGTTTCCAGTATATCCATTGGTGGCAGTATAAGTTCTAAAGGTTTCTTGTCTTCTATTTTGCTATCGGTGATAATCATTGTTACGGTTGTTATTGTTGTAGTTATTCTAATAGTTGTTGTTGTTGATGATGTTTCTCTCATCCTCAAGCTTTCGTTTGCGGTCATTGGTTTCTAGCATAGAATTACGCTTTATTATCTGATCCATTAATCTCTGGGCTATGTTGATGGCTTCCTCCAAAGTTTGAGGCTTCGAGACAGTAACATTTCCCTCAATACTCCTGGGTAATCCTCCGATGAAAGCTTCCATGAGTTTCTCGGTGTTTGGTACCATATTCGGGCATAAGATTGTTAATTCCTGGAATCTTCTAACATAAGTCTTGAGATCATTCCCTTTCACAGTCAGATTGTAAAATTCATCTTCCATTTTCTTGACTTTAGTTCGAGGGTAATACTTATTGGTTAAGAGTCTTTTTAATTCGGTCTAAGCGATTTGATTGGCTTGATCTATTCCAATAGGTTGAGCGTATAAATTCCATTAGGACAGGGCATCATTAGTTAGAGTACCAGTAGCAAATGTCACTCTGTCTTCCTCGGCACACTTGCTATGAGAAAACACCGATTCAGTACGTTCAAACCAGCGGATGAGGTTAACAGCTCCTTCCGTGCCATTGAAGTAGAAAGGTTGACAATTTATAAATTCTTTATAGTTTCCTCTTTTTGCTACCGGAATTTCTCTGGGTCTAGTGTTCCTATTGGGATTGTCAGTATTTTCCATGGCAGCAGTTTGTGCTTCCAGGGCTGCAGTAAAATCAGCAATCAGTTGTCGGATGGCATCTAAAGTTATGGCTAGTGTTTCGGATGTTGACATCCTTTTGGGAAGCATTCTATCAACACAAGATAACGCGTAGTAAGAATGATATCACAAGTTTTGAAAAGTAAGAGAATGTGATGCTTAAAATGCTTAAAGAGTAATGAATTTTTTAAGCACTTAGAAGTCATGGTATGATTCATGAAGACGGAGATAATGATGCAAATGATGGAAATGATGATGAAAGAGAGATAAGTTGGAAACAATAAGGTACGAAACGGGATTGCCTTTATAAATAACTTGCCTTTTTACTGTACATAGTCAAGATTTGACAAGCGTTTTTATTTATACCACACATCCCATGGCTAGGATAAAGCTGAAACTAGTTTAAGAGTTTGTTGATTTTGAGCCGGTAGATGACATCCTAAAGATCCTCCTGATCCGTTTGGTGACGAGCTTGGATTTCCTTAATGATTTGTTCAAGATTGGAAATTTTGTAGTGAGCAAAGGCAATCTTGTCCTTTTGCCCTAATTTCTTCTTTTGAAGTTTGATAATCTGAGTACGGATTCTCTTAAGTTCGGTCTTTAGTTCGTTACCATTAATACGTCCTTCTTCCATTTTCTCAATGCGGTGAAGATACTTGGAGTTACCAGTCCCATCCCGGATGACAACGTCAAAACTACCAAGTTTAATTGGCATGAGATCGACTTCGAAAGGTTGATTTAGCAAAGTTAAAGTGCAGCCTTTAATAACAGTGTTTGTGCTCACTAAGTTTCCGTCAGCCATTTCGATATCATAGAAGGTATCTATTGTAATAGACGGAATATTTAGCTTAGAGGCAAGCAATATGGATATAAAGCTTCTATCAGCTTCAAAATCAAATAATACTCTGACTAAATGCTGATTTAATAGATACCATGACACGTAATACGTTCGGGTCTTGTTGAGCATTCCTATCTTTCAGCATGTACTCTCTTCCTTGGGCATTGATGTTGGTCTTGCAGCACTAATTTGTGTAGTGTCCTTTCTCACCATAGGCATGACAAACCACTGTCACTGGGAGTTTATTACTTCCGGTGGCTAGCTTCTTGCTTCGGTAGTTCTTGCTCAAATGGCCCACCTTGTTGCAAATTTTACATTTGCCAGTACAAGGTCCGATGTGATGGAAATTGTACCTTTTACACAGAGGGAGATCTCCGGCATTACCACCCCCCCCTACCCCCCCCCCCCCCCCCCCACACCAACCCCCCCCATACCTATCTTCTTGATGGATATAACAGCATAGGCTCTACCAGCTTCTTGCCTTCGGTTTTGTTGTTGACGATTGTTGTAGCGATTGTTGGTGTTGCGGTAGTTGTTGTTGCTGCGGGAGCTGTTGTTGAAAGTTCTTCTGTCGTCAAACTTTCTTTTGTTGTCACTCGATACTTGCATTAGAGCCTTCTTAGTTACTTGATCCATTAGCCTTTGGGCTATGTTGATGGCTTCCTCTAAAGTTTGAGGTTTAGAGGCAGTAACATTTCCTTCAATGCTCCGAGGTAGTTCCCAGATAAAAGCTTCCAAGAGTTTATCGTTGTTTGGCACCATGTTTGGTCATATGAACGTTAATTGTGGATCTTCTAACATAAGGTTTATGATCATTTCTCCTTTACAGTCAGATTGTATAAGTTCTTCTCTACCATCTTGTATTTAGTCCGGGGACAATACTTGTTTGTCAGAAGCCTTTTTAACTCAGTCCAGGTGGTTCGATTAGCTTCCTCTATTCCCATAGGTTGGGCATATGCATTCCACCAGGATAAAGCATCATCAGTTAAAGTACCAGTAGCAAATGTTACTTTATTTTCTTTGGCACATCTGCTACGAGAGAATACTGATTCGGTTCGTTCAAACCAACGAATAAGGCCTACTGCTCCTTCCGTACCATTAAAGTAGAAAGGTTGTAGTAAAGAACTCTTTGTAGTTTACTTGTTTTCTCTGCAGGAGTTCCAGTAGGACGGTGTTCCTATAGGATTTACTACGCACTTGCCATTGTCGACAGCTTGAGGCTTCTCGTGCCGAGGTGACCTATCCAACAATATCTTTCTATATGGCATCTTGTGTCTTCAGCAGGTGCTTCCGTTGTTGATGCTCTTTTTGGAGGCATTCTATCAACAAAAGATAACATGTAATAAGAATGATATTCTCACAACAGTATTAATGCTTGTTCTTCTTTAAACTTGATTTAAACAGAAATGCTTATTTTTGATATGCTTAAAGAATAATGCTTCCATTTAAGCTAATGGTGATATCTAAAAGGTTATGTTTGAAGTGAATTGTACGAGGTGAATTGAATGATGAATAAATGATGATGGATTGAATGATGAAGAGGCATTATAGCAGGGAAAAACAACAAGGTATGAACCGGGATTGCCTTTATATTTAAGAACAACTTGCCTTTTTACTGTACATAGTCAAGATTTGACAAGTGTTTTTATTTATACCACACATCCCGTGGCTAGGTTAAAGCTAAATACTAGAATTTAAACTAGAAACTAGATGATCACTGAATGCGGTTCTGGAGTTCGATGATAGAGTTCATAAGTTTTTCTATGTCTTCTTGGTGACGAGTTTCCATATCATTGATAACTTCTGCTAATTCAGCGATTCTATAGCGAGCTAAGGAGATCTTATGGTTGGATCCTATTTGCTTTCTCTGGAGTTTAGTGATCTGAGTATGAGCTTGCTGGAGTTCTGCTGCTAAAGTGTCAAAATCATGTTGGATGATTATTGTTCCTTTACCGAGACCTTCGATGCCGTTTTCAATCTGTTCAAAACGTTCAGGAGGGATTTCTTCTAGATAACATTGGATACCCTGAATTTGCTCTTCATGATGTTTGATAGCTGATTTCCGAGAAGTTTCACCAATCTCAAGAGCTTGAGGTTGGGAAGGGGTAGATGGAGATAATTGCATAGGTGAAAGAAGTCCTTCTGGGAGAAAGTATTCTTGAGGTTTAGGAGGTATGATAATTGGAGACGGGATTGGTGACTTTTCAGTATAGAAAGCTTGTAAAGTTTTCATGTAAGGATCATCGGGAAATAACGAAAGGGTCGGTGAAGTTAGCGGGACAATTCCAAATGAATTGGAAGCGCTAGAGTAAGTTTTCCCTGGAGAGGTCGGGATATAATCCGGAGAAGCCGGGGGAACATAGTTTGGGAAATTGGAAGAAAAGGCATCCTCCAAATTAGTAGTAGGATGGTCGGGGGAAGACATCGTTCTGCTAGCAGTAAATAACATAAGTTATTTATTTAGTAATATAATAGTTATGTAACTTTACATACCATTCCGGGAAATATAGCGGCACAGAGGACTTTCTTGGATGGAAAATGAAAAGTAGTTATAGTTAAGGTTTTAACCTTGTTCTCTATAACGTAGGCTCTTGATACCAAATTTGTAACACCCCCATTTTTACATATAGCAGCGGAAGCTAATCTGGGGTATTACTTCAAGGTACAACAGTCATAATCATAGAAAACGAATAAAAAAGAGGCGTTATGGGTAATATAGTTATCTTCATTATTTCTTCTAGAGCTTTTTACAAATGATGAGTTTCAAAAATCTATACAATAAAAGTTTGAATGATAAAGGTTTTTCCATCGTCCATGTCCTCGCACACTCCGTGCCATTTATTACTGAGATTAAAAACATGTTAAAAAAGTCAACACAAAAGGTTGAGTGAAATCCATAGGTGTAAAGTAATTATAATTTGATTGAATGACGATATTGGGTTACGTTGATATACACCCGGTATTGAAAACATAATTTATTATTGCATTAGCCTCATGAATCGAATCTCTTCGGGTATGGTGATACGTTATTAGCCACTTCCGGGTACCTTTTGCCAAAAATACCCACGTGATTTTATTGATGTGCGATTGGTTACACGTAACTGGGTACACCAACGGGGAGGGTCCAGGCCTCATAAAGATCTATTCAATACATCATTTCACGCTTACTACTGAGAGTAATTAAACTGTTCATGATTATGGGGACTTACAAGGCGAAAACCAGTTACTTAGGCAATAGAATTGAAATAACATGTAGAAAATAATTGCATTCATGGTTATAGCAGTAATCCCCTCGCGGGTTGATAAAAGATTGAAATGCGAGGCTATGTAACTCACCTGAACCAGTTTTAGGGATATTGATAGCAAATGGATAGGGAATGAAAAAAGTAACGGAATCAATCACGGCAATAACAGCTATCATGGGTTATTATATGTAAGTCTTAGTTTGATTTTATATATAAGTTTTTTGGATTTTCAGATGGTTTGGATTTGATATAAATAAATTAAATCATTACACCGTTAGGGCATCTAGTTAGAAGTCATTTGGATTCTGTAGCGAGCTAAGGAGATATTATGGTGGATCTATTGCTTTCTCTGGAGTTTAGTGATATGAGTATGAGCTTGGTGGAGTTCTACTGCTAAAGCGTCAAAATCACGTTGGATGATTATTGTTCCTTTACCGAGACCTTCGATGCTGTTTTCAATCTGTTCAAAACGTTCAGGAGGGATTTCTTCTAGATAACATTGGATACCTTGAATTTTCTCTTCATGACGTTTGATAGTTGATTTCCGGGAAGTTTCACCAATCTCAAGAGCTTGAGGTTGGGATGGGGTAGATGGAGATAATTGCATTGGTGAAAGAAGTCCTTCTGGGAGAAAGTATTCTTGAGGTTTAGGATGTAAAGTTTTCATGTAAGGATCATCGGGAAATAACGAAAGGGTCGGTGAAGTTAGCGGGACAATTCAAAATGAATTGGAAGCACTAGAGTAAGTTTTCCTTGGAGAGGTCGGGATATAATCCGGAGAAGCCGGGGGAACATAGTTTGGGAAATTGGAAGAAAAGGCATCCTCCAAATTAGCAGTGGGATAGTCGGGGAAAGACATCGTTCTGCTAGCAGTAAATAACATAAGTTATTTAATTAGTAATATAATAGTTATGTCTTATCGAAGGTCGGTGTGCACTCTTCTATCTCAAAGTTATTTGGTTTTCCTAACATGTAACTCGCATCGTTCGATCCAAGTACGTTGAATGTTCGGCTGTAGAGTAATGAAGATATCTTTAAAATTAGTAACTGTAAATTTTTGATCATTCAATATCATGTTATGTAATATTATGTAACACCCCCATTTTTACATATAGCAGCGGAAGCTAATCTGGGGTATTACTTCAAGGGTACAACAGTCATAATCATAGAAAACGAATCAAAAAGAGTCGTTTATGAAAATAAGTTATCATTCATTATTTCTTCAGAATCTAAAATACAACATTTGAATGATAACGGTTTTTCCATCTTCGTGTCCTCGCCACTCCGTGCCATTAGTTACCTGAGATAAAACATGCTAAAAAGTCAACACAAAGGTTGAGTGAAATCCATAGGTTTAAGTAATATAATTTGAATGCAAATGTGATATTTGGGTTACGTTGATATACACCCAGTATTAAAAACATAATTTAGTATTGCCATTAGCTCATGAATCCGATGCCTTAGGTTATAGTGATAATGTTGCCCCTGCGGGCACCTTTGCCAAAATACCCGCGTGATTTCTAATGATGTGCAATTGGTTATCGTTACTGGATACACCAACGGGGAGTCCAACCCAAATATATATATTCACAACATTCACGCTTACTACGGAGAGTAATTAACGGTTCATGATTATGGGGACTTAAAGGCAAAGCAGTTACTTAGGCAATAGTAAATTGAAATAACATACAGAAATAATTGCATTCATTTTTATAGCATGTATCCCCCTCGCATAGTTATAGGGAAATTGATAGCTAATGTATAGGGAATGAAAGTAACGGCTTCAACACCACAATCACAGACAACCTGGGTTAATATATGGTAAGTCTTAGTTTGATTGTATATATAAGTTTTTAGATATCGATGTTGGTTTTGATATAAAAATTATCATAACACCGTTCGGGCCATCATAGTTTAGAAGTCATTCAGTAAACGTTTGTGGAGCTAGGGCACTTTAAATCATAAACCCAACAACTCAGGACAGAACGTAATACCAAGATGAAACTTCTTAATATGAAGCTCCCTAGTATTGTGGTATGATATGGATCCGGGACATGATTTTTGAAAGCACCATCGATGGATAATGATCATAAGATTTAGAACATAACATTTTAAGGTTTTATTCATATCTGGTGAAATGTTAAGGCACGAGAGCGTTAATTAAAGTTATGTCTGTAATGTTTTTGAATAGTGATTTTACACTTTTTCAAAAGTGTTACAATTTAGACCTGGGGGTTTGGAATAACTGCAAGTAGACCCTTAGGTATTTTTGTGCATTTTTACGACTTTGGTCCCTCAACTTTTATTGATATACCAACTAAACCTTATACTTTAAAAAGTGACATAATAGACCCCTATAGTTATAACTTTGATAAAATGACACTTTTAGTCCTTTTAGTTATAAGTTTCTGAAATTTATAATATATACCCCTTGCATGGATTATAATTACAAAATGTGTCCAAATTGCCATGCAAGCTTAATTTAACATTTCAATAGTCATTTATAAGTTATAATAAACTAAAATATGAAGATTTAACACAACATAAGTTTAATTTAATGATTCATTAAGTTAAAAGGTAAAACGGGTCAAATTAGGGTTTCAAAATGAAAACGCACGGGTTTTAAAGTCAAATTCTCTTACGACTTATCAAAGCACTTATTTTAACATTATAATAGCTTATTAGGATTGATTATAACAAAATTTTATAAGTTTAACCCATAGTTTAAGTAAAAACATGAAATTAGGGTTTCGGGTGTACGGTTTTGGATCAAAAAGGCATAACACTTAGGTTTTTGAGTTCAAAGCTTTATATTATGATTTTAGTAAGAACATATGAACATTATGACGTAACATGAGCAGAATATAAGCTTATAGAACCTGGTTTAAGCTTATAGCTTGGAAACGGGTCAGAATCGGGACTTTCAGCTTCGTACGGCTAGAGTAACGACTCCGGGTTGTTTTCTTGGTTTCTTTTTGCTTCCGTTCATGTACTTGGAGACTTCTTAGATTTATTAGAATTCATTTTTAGCTAGGAGTGCTACTATGAAGGGTTATAGAGGAGGAAGTAGGGGATGAAGAAAAATGAACACACTATGCCCCTATTTATACTTGTACAAGTTCAAGAGGAGTAAGCAAGGCCTCATTTCTGATCTAGAAACATGTACAAGCTAGTATGAGATGTGTTAAGGCTAGAAATGCAAGAGTAGAAGGTCTAGGAGTAGCTTGAATGAGGTGGATAGTGTTGGAAACCTTTCTTGCTGCCGTGGCTAAAGAGAAGCAAAAAGGAGCACATGGTGCCTTCATTCTTGACTTTGGATAAGTTAAAGTTGCTTAGTAAGCTGCTACTATGATTATATAAGGAGGTTTTCATTCTGGTGTTTGTGAACTTGGAATGGTTTGAAATGGGTCAAAATTGAGTATGAAAGGGTTCGGGTCAATTTTTGGGTTCGACATGTTGTTCAAAGGTTTTAACAAGGTACATTGTGTTATGAATGATTAAGGATTGCACGAAAAAAATGGTTGTTAAGTATCTGGTATTAATAGTAATTAGCAAGAATAGCAATTCGTTTGGGTTAAAATGATTTTGATTGGAGAATTGGGAGTAAGGGTTCAACCTAGGGCACGTTTAGGGTTTTCTTGACTTTCTTGGTTTATATTTTGCATAATATTGATTAGGAATGATGGAATACAAATCCTAGGGTTTATATAAAGTATTATCAATGAAGTTTGGTCGTTGGTTTAAGTTAAAATGGGTTGAAATTGAGAAAACGGGTCAAAATGATAATTAGGGTTTTCTGGATTCGTTAAGGTTTTCTAGGCTTTGATTTCTTGCACATTGCCAAGTTAATGATAGATAATGATTTGTAAACTCATTTTATGAGTTTACAATGGCCCTTGGTTGGTTATTTGGGATTAGAAATGGTTTCAAAACGCAGTGTAAAAGGGTTTAAATGAACCAATTAGGTATATTTTAGGGTTTCTAGGAGAGGTTTTACGTCATGTGTATGTTAAGATGATGAAGTAATGATGAAATAATGATTGAATGGGATTGATATGATTGTAAAATAAGTTTTTACAACTTATTTGAGTGTTGGTTTGGGTTTACAATGGATAAAAGCCAAGAAACAGGTCATGGTTTAGGTACTAGCCCTGGTTTTGGGTTCTAGGGTTTCTGAAATTAGGGTTTTGAGTGTAAAAAGATGTATGAAAGCTTATGAATAGAAACATTTAGGGTTTACATCTTGTAATATGACGTATATTGGCTTGCTCACAAGTGTTAGTGGAAGAGATTGTGAATGGAAATGGAGTAAAACGACTATTTTATGGATTGAGTCTTAATGGACTTATACATTGAGCTTTTATGGGACTTATACTTTGATTTAAAGAGATTATTATATTTCATATGTGATGTACTAATTATTGTCCTATGCCTTAGTAGCTTAGTGCTTTCACTTTTGGTGTTATCCTTTTCATGAGGTTTCGGGTTTTAGGGCCATCGATAATGGTTTAAAGCCCTTTTTGTTTATGATGTTGCAAATGGTTCCTTTTAGGAATAATATACCTTGTAATTATGTTATTATGTTTTGACTTGATAGGTTAATGATGTTGATTGAAATATATGAAGATAGGATTGACATATGTAGGTGGTTCCGACACTCCTTTTAATTTTGAAAAGTTCTTTAGAGCTTTTACACTTTTGATCCCAAGGAATGGATTCATCCATTCGTTTTTCTAACAAAGTTGATTGTTTATGAAAAGACTCTTTAGAAAATTCCTTATTAGAAGATGTATGACACATCTTTGACGTTTTTGGAAAATAGTGTTGTTCAGCCGACTTTTCCCGTTGTGGAACGAACCAATCATAAAGATTATTCAACTTATCATAATCAAACGGTCTGATTAAATCGCTTAATTTTGATCGACGTTCTTTTTCAAGATGAATCGTTTCGTCAGAATCAGGGGCTAACATCAACGCAAGATTATCATTGTAGCAACCTATATCATACAGACGAGGATTCGCTCTTTGAGCTTTCTTGAGGAACTCAGGTTTTGCAAAACTCGTTTTACAATTACGATTAAGCATATTCATTGTTTGAACAGATTGGCCGGTTTTATATACAATATCATTCAAAACCTTGACTTTGTTTTCTAAAGCAATGACTTTATCAAGTTCCTTGTCTTCACGAGTTTTGTAAAGCTTAATCTGAGCCTCTTTTGCTTGTGACATTATGGAGATGGTTTCTTGATGTGCACAAAGCTCCTTTTTCATATCTGAAATCGTTTGATTTAAATCATTTATTTGTTGAGTATATGCATTAGATGATTTTTCAAAATCGATTTTGTATGACATTAAATCCCCTTTAGCTTTTGCACAATCAATTTCCACCTTTGACGCATAATTCACATCATTATACTTATCAAGTTCCGCTTGGAACTTCTTAAGGTCTTTAAACATCAACTGATTAGTCTTGGACAGTTCATTGTTTGCTTCTTTGAAATGGTTATTTGATGATTCTAAACTTTTATTCTTAGTTTTGAAATCCTCAATTTCACCTTTCAATTTATCAACTAACTCCTTGTTTGATGATTCCAAAAATTTATTTCGGTTTTTGCTGTCATCAATTTCACATTTTAGTTTCTGAATTAAAGAAGCAAGCAAATCACGTTCTTGATCAAGATCATCAGTTTCATCCTGGTCATCCTGAGCTCTATCATAACATATATCCAATGAATCAATAGTGATATTGGTGTCACCATGTTCCGCCAGATATATGTCATTACTAGATTCAGGTTGCTCAGGATGTTCATTTTCCATGGCAAACACATTATAGTTGTCATTATTGTTTTGTACCTTATGCATTGGCTCATCATCAAAGATTGGTCCAAAATTGTCAATTGGATCTGGAGTAACCTCTTGAATCTGTGCCATGTACATATAATGTGCTTCCAATTCTTGATCTTCAGACTCATCATCAGTATCATCTTTCCAATCAGCTTGTTCTGCATTCAACTGAACCCCAGCTTCCTCTTGTTTACACAATAACATCTTTTCCTTGTGATAAGTTGCATCCTTTACTCGTTTCAGTTTTTGACATTCCCTTGATACATGCCCATATTCCTTGCAGTTATAACACTGAATCCCAGACTTCTGCACAACCGGAGTACCTATATTTTCCCTAGCCCCAGCAACATTAACTGCCCTCTGATTATCATACCCAGTGCCTCTGTTGATTCTTGGAGAATTATCTTGATTAGCTCTACTGGTGTTTGATGAAGTTCGAAGGTTGTTGTTGGTAGGTTTGTAGATTTTCTTGAACGAGAGAGAAATTAAAGCCATGAGTTTGTCAATCTCTTTTTCCTTTGACATTTCATCATCTTCAGTAACCGTAGCAGGTTCTGGATCATAAGTAGGAGCAGAAGAGGTAACAATTGCTTTTCCTCTGTTTCTGGTAGATTGTTGTGATCTGGTGGAGGAATATTGAGTGTTTTGAGTAGGATGGTTTTGAGGATGGTAAACTGGTTGTTGTTGAGCAACAAGTGCAAGTGGATTAGCAGTACGTGCTAGTCTTTCAGCTCTTATCTCATTGACTTCATTCTGGTGTTGCTTCAGGATGTCATAAAGTTTGTGATAGGAGACAGTCTTCAGCTCTTGACTCTGCTTAACAAGTGTCACAAACCTTTGCCATTCTGGTTGTAGTTGAAGTAAGAACTGGACATTCACTTGATGATTAGTAACATGACACTGATTTCTGTGACAAGTTCATTCATCATCTTATAGAACCTTAAGTAATTCGATTCAAGTGATTCACCATCTTATGATGTGAATTTTCCAAACTCCTAATACAAATTGGTTTCAAGATCTTGAACATTGATTGATTCACCTTGTTTCAACCTTTCAATGGCTTTCCACATTTCACATGCATTAGGATACGCATCAACTATGGAGTAGATATCGTTATTTATCCCTGTGAGAATGATCTGAACGGCTTCAGCTTCAGCATTCAATTGATCCCGTATGTCTTGTGAAACATTCTTGTAGTTCTCCATAAACCATTCTTAGTTGTTCAGAACTACCTTCAGCAACAGGAACTGTCCTTTCTCAGTCCATATAAACTTGTATGGTGAATTTTAAGATCAATAATGGATGAGACATTTTTAGGTTTGGTGTCGATGTATCTCTTGATTCTTGATTTTCCACTAAACTAATTACGCCGGTGGCTATATGTTAGAATCTTTGGCCACCCTCTTCTAATGATAGCATTATAAAGAGCATTTGATGTTTGAGTTTGCATATTGGTATTTGACATTTTGATGAAGTTGTGAATGGATATCGGATCTTAAGTGTTATGAAGTGTTGATTGGATTGTGGTTTATGAATTCAATTAACTTCCACGGGATTTTACAACTCTATGATTAAAACCGAGAAGAAAAAATTACTTGTCGGGATTTTACAAAATCAATAGAACAACCGTGAAAGTAGAATTGATTTGAAGTTAAGGTTTGATGTTGAATAATTGATTTGAAGTTAAGGTTTGATGTTTGAGTAATTAATTAACGTTTTAAGTCCAAAGTTTATGGTTAATTAAAGTCCAAAGTCTAAAGTCCAATAAAACAAGGTTCGATAAAATCAAGGTTTTCAAACAGTTTGTAAATCGCTGGCAGTGAACATCAAACCGCTGCCTTTAAAGCTTAGTCAAATCGCTGTCTAAAGTAAGTCCAAACTGCTGGCAAAAGTGATCTCAAACCGCTGCTTGATTGGCTCAACCGCTGGCAAAAATTAAACCAAACCGCTGGCTAATTTTCTAACAAACCGTTGGCTATATTTTCTCAAACCGCTGCCTAAAGAAATTAAATAAACCGCTGCCAGTTTTAATTTATCAAACCGCTGGCTAATTTAATTATACCAAACCGCTGGCTAATTAAGAATAATCAAACCGTCGATTAAAAACTTTAGCAAACCGCTACTTGTTAAAACTTTAGCAAACCGTTGTCTAAACAGAAATATCAAACCGTTGCCTAAGGACTTTATCAAACCGTTGCGTAGTTTCAAAATGAGCAGAGTAACGTTTTGTTTTTACCTTGAAAAATCTTCAAACCGCTACCTATGTAAACAAACCGCTACTTGACATAAAAAAAATCAAACCGCTACCAAGTTGGACAAACCGCCACCTGTTTTGGGTCCACAACCTTAAACCGCCACTTGTACCATTTTTGTTTTCTAGTTCAAAATTGGCACACAAACAAAAACGGGTACACTTGGTTTATTTTAACTTCTTCTACAAACAAAAACTAATATTTCTTTGTTCTTGCCCTTAACCAAACCGCCACAAAGAACAAGCTTTATGGATAAGCTCGTTTACACTAAATAAGCCACGAAAATTCTAGGAATAAGCTACGAAATAAAAATAGTTTAAGCTACTAACAATTAGCAAAACTATAAGAACATTACTAAACCAAAACCGTAGCAAAACCAAGGATTCTAGGGACGAAATAAGCTACATACGTGAGCTTGTTTAGAAAGTAAGTCACGGAGTGAGCTTAGAAAGTGTAGAAAAATAAGAACAATAAGCTTTTGAGATGTAGAGAGTAGGAACTTGAAACTTGTATGCTTAATAAGCTAAAAAAACCAATCTGTGTGCTTAAGGAGCAAAATAAGGCACGGTTGGAATAATAAGCCACGAAATCAAACACTAAACACCCCTTGGCGAGTGATACCACATGTTATCCCACTAGTAATCCATACACAACAATAATAAGCACACCAATAAGCCGAAATAAATAAGAAGAAAAGAGAGAAAGGAAAATGGTAGAATATTAGATTAAGAAAGAGAGATGGTGGATCTTTTACACATGTGAAAGCACACACACAAATGACCAACACCCTCTCCATGTGTGGAGAGGGTTCCTTTTATACCCTTAGCCTTCTACTTGGCACATGGGCTTCCTAAATGGGTCTGGCTTGGCTTAACTTGGGCTTTGAGCCCTAAACACGGACAAGATTAGATTACAATCCAAGCCCATTAATACTTGACTAGCCTATTACATTACAAGACCTAGTTTGACTTAATAAGACCGATGACATTCTTGTTTGACATAATATAATTAAGGCTAACAACCGTGTTGTTTTTGGTAACATGTAATTGTGATTTAAGGTTTACATAAAACCAAAAACAAGCTTGGAAACTAACCTGTGTTTACGGGGTTAGTCATGTGTTTGATCAGCTTTGTAAAATGATCATAGCCTTCGTTAAGTTCATATAGCGAGTTGGAAACCGTCCTTAGGACTGTTGATTGTCTCGCAGAGTGTTGAATCTTTTGTAGGGTAAATTTGGGATATCGTTGATTATCGTACGTGTATTCAACAAGAACTAAGGTTAGCTAAATCTAGCCGTGGTTTACGGGCTGTATTGGTTCCCTTTACAAACTTATTCCCGATCCAGAAGATGAACTAAGATGGTGGTGGGAGAAAGCTCACGACAGCATGTAAAGGAAACCACGTTGACGTTTCAATGTCTGATATTGACGTCAACAAACTACACCATATGGAGTATGCGAATGGAAGTACTCATTGAAATTCATAGAGTCTGGGATGTGGTATATCCAGGCTTAACCGATGCCAAAAAAATAACATAGTGAAAGGTTTATTATTTCAATCGATTCCAGAAGATTTGGTTCTACAAATTGGGAATTTGAAAACCAGGAAAGAGATGTGGGAAGCAATAAAAACTCGTAACCTAGGGGCTGATCGTGTGAAGGAAGCGAGGCTTCAAACCCTAATTACAGAGTTTGAGAATCTAAAGATGTCAGATAACGATAGTATAGACGCACATGCCGCGAAGTTGTTGGGTATTGCTTCTAAGTCAGCCACGTTTGGAGAAGTCATGTCGGAAAACAAGCTGGTAAAGAAGTTTCTCACAAGTCTTTGTAGATGTTTTGTCCATGTCATGGCAGCCCTTGAGCAAGTTTTAGACCTTAAAATGACAGGATTTGAGGATGTGGTTGGTCGATTGAAAGCGTATGAATAAAGAGTCAAAGAAGAAGATAAAGCAAATGATCCTCAAGAGAATTTGCTTTATGCTAGGACTGAATATTCTAACGGGAATAATGACTCAAGCGAAGGAAGATGACGTGACTCATACTCTCGAGGTCGTGGACGAGGTTGAGGTTAAGGACGTGGTCAGGGAAACTCGCAAAACCAAGGTCAACTTGACTCCTCAAAAAATCGTAAAGATAATGAACAAAAAGGTAAACAACATAAGAAACGTGACCTCTCGCATATACAGTGTTACCGTTGTGATCAGTACATACACTTTGTTTCAAAATGCCCTGAACGGAACTGAAACCATGAAGTTAACCTTAATGAGACACAAGAGAAAGGTATGTATCATGAGGAAGGTATGTTTTTTTATGGTAAACCATATTCAAGAAACGATTTTCATGAATGAAGAAAAGTATAGTCCACCAAAGAGCGAGTCAAATACCAAAGATGAAGATGATGTATGGTACTTTAAAACCGGTGCAAGTAATCACATGACAGGTAATTACTCTTACTTTTCTGAATTAAATGAAAATATTACTGGACGTGTCAGGTTCGGAGATGGTTCGTGTGTTAGCATAAAGGGAAAAGGCTCGATTTTGTTCCAAGGTAAAAACAGAGAACAAAAATTATTGAAAGATGTCTATTATATTCCTGCTCTTCGAAGTAATGTGATAAGTCTCGGACAAGTGACAATATCCGGTTATGATATTAGTATCCGAGGTGATTACTTAACCATGCGAGATAGTTGGGGAGGTTTACTTATAAAGGCCCCGCGTAGTGCAAATCGCCTTTATAAAGCTCAACTAAAAGTTGGTAAAGAAGATACAAATGAAGTGAGACGGGAATCAGGTACTTCTACTATTTTATGCAACGATATAGAGGAAAATGTTAATAATCAGGTTGTAGAAAAAGAGGCGAACCCGCATGTCACACCCCGTCATAGACGAAAACACGGAATTGCAACATAATGATCAATCACAACATAAGATACAAGATATAGAAAACTAAATTGTATGAATGAAAAGTGTCATGATGACCATCAACCTCAATATAACATTGAGTGATGTCCCAAATCAAGAACACTGCACATAGTCGCCAATTATTACAACTTAAGCCCATACAGGGGTCCATAAAAATCTTATCTCAATCCTCAAGAAAACCAAATCCAAAGCGTACACCAAATGCAAGACTTTTTAAACAAGATTCCTACGGGATTCTCTAAAGTCTGCTACAAGAACCATACTCTAACGATCATTAACATCACCTAAAAATGATACTAAAAAACGTCAACAATAATGTTGGTGAGCTCGTAGGTTTTGACTCAAAACCCAGTCGTTGTGCTAATATTTCAAACGGTTGGACAATTGTGCTATTTGACAATGAATATATGCAAACAAACCCATGACTTAGCATCCTCACTAATCATGTACCAAGACCTAGCATCCCCACTAGTCTTATCACCAGCGCGTACCAACGCTCGTAGGGTCGCAACCCCGATGACATACCATACCTAAAGCCGACCAGCTGGAGCAAATTAGGGTGAAGAACCACATCTCTTGCCATGCCAAACACAATACATGCAAGTAAAATCACAACCCTTGCCATGCCAAACACAGTACATGCAAGTAAAATCACGTTTCACATATTCACATACTAGTCATAAGCACATAAATTATCCCAAAAATAAAACCACGTTTCGCACAGTTCAATTCAAAACAGTTCAAAACACATTTGAGTATCATTTTCCCCCAACGGAAAAACAGTAGAAAATTGGGGCTACGAGAACTCACCTCAAGCAACAGTCCCCACAGAAATCTCAATAGCACACAAGCAAATGCAACGACGTCCGCACACAACCTAGTCCAGTTAATGTCCCATTTTAATCATTCATTTCCAAAACAATTTTCACGTTTGATGCATAGAGGTTAGATGCGTTGTATGATTATTTTAAACATTTTAGTGGTGTGATGGTTGACAACTTAACTCCAAAGATACCACATCGAACCCATATCTTAGTACAATATACTTATATTATTTACGTAAACTAGTTAAGTAATATAAGTAAATACTTATAATAATTAATTATAAATATATCTCGATAAGTCCATTCGGTACGCTTAGTTACCATAAATATATATAGTTTATTCTATAGGAAATAGAACGTTTATGTTCGCTAAACACTTTGAAAAAGTCTCGAGAAAAATTATATTTTTCGTTTTTTAGTCGACTTATTGAAATAATAAAATAATAATAATTTATTATAAAAATAAAAATCACGTTTTAAGTAAAAATTCCAAGTATAAACTTTTTTCAAAATTTTGGCATGACCCGTACGTTTATATAACGTTTTCCAAGGTTAGTAAGCCTTATTTTCAAACAAATTTCAACATTTCGACACTTTCCGAACGAATTCCAAAAATCACATTTTCACGACGTTTACCAAGATACTTTCTCAAAACGACCTTCAATATAACTTCACAGGTACTTTTCGCTTTTCAAAAGTTAGTCAAAGCTCACAAAATGACTAGTTAAGGCTTATTGGGCGTTAAGGCCCAATAAGGATCCATTATACTTTTTATGTAACCAAAATACGTTCTCAGCCTAAAACCAAGGCCCAATAGCATATATAAGTCCAATATAATAAGTAGCAAAGTAATATGAACCACAATAAGCCCTCCTATAAGCCACGGTTTAAATGGGCTTTCTGAGCCGCGAGCCCATAAGCTCCAAAATACATATATTAAGCTTGAAAATAAGCTAATAAGCTACGTATCGCATTTCGTTATTACCATAAGCTATAATATTAGTCCACAAAAATATGACATACTAGGATAATAACCAAAAACATCTCCCTTGTGTTTCCACAAGATGTCGTGAGCATATAAGCCCAAAATAAGCTTATCCGAACACAACAATAAGCCAAAATAAGCTATATACAAAATAAGCTATATAGCAAACATATGTTTTTCAACTATCACGACCACAATATCAAAACTAACAAAAACCACTTTTTCTTTCCTTTAATTTTCGAACCAAACGCAACCCTAAATAACCTTTTATAAACTTTTTACTTTCGATTTTAAACGATCGGGCAGTACAACTAACATCTATGCATCACTAGCAACCCAAAAGTACAAGTTAAAAATAAATTTGAAAGCCTTACAAAAATGGTCTTCAAAGTAAATTTTGACGTGAACCGGATAACCCAAACGTTGTTTTAATGAATACCCGAACACTAGAATCAACCCAAGATATCACCTATTTTCATGTTTTTTTGATCAAAATTTCAAAATCATAAGTGTGTGTGTGTGTTTATGTTCAGACGAGCAAGAGAGCACACACAAAGAGTGTGTGTTTTTAAAATGATGGTATGTGAGTGAATAATGAGATGGGAACAAAAATATATAAGCCAAAACATGTACAAACTAAGACCAATGTGCTAAAAACTAGCCTCCTTGTCTCCTTGGTGGTTTGAACCGGCCATAGGGAATCCAAATGGGGTTCGGGGACTTCTTTTCATGTCGGGATCACTTAAAAACTCGTAAAACTCAACCATAAATTATTCCCTAAAGTTATTTAGCATTTTTATTCACTTTAAAAATGTTTTTCCAATAACTTAGAGTATTTACTTGACATATTTCCATATAAGATCTCCTAAAAACTCATTTGGACATTAATGGACGTGTCGGGACTCGTTTTTCGGCATTTCTCAGAAATTCACGGGTCAACCACCCGAAACTTACATAACACAATAATAACCTCTAAAAAGATTATTATACATAATAAACCATCAAATTCCTCAATTCTCATAAAATCACCACCGTCTACACGGTATAATATTCTAAATAACTGACAAACGTCAAATAGTCGAAGGACTAAATTAAAATATTCAAAATACAAAAAGGGCAGGGGTTACATTCCACCCTCCCCTTACAAGAATTTCGCCCCTGAAATTCAACTACTACCAGCACTAAACAGATACGGATACTTAAGCTTCATCTGATCTTCAAGTTCCCATGTGAATTCAGGACCACGTTTCGAATTCCACTAAACCTTAACGATGGCAATTCTACTCCGCTTTAACTTCTTAAACTCTCTTTCCAAAATTTCTATAGGCTCTTCCATAAAATTCAACTTGGCATCTACTTGGATCTCATCCAAGGGCACTTATAGTGTTGGGTCAGCCAAACACTTCTTAATGTTCGATACGTGAAACGTGTCATGAACACCATCCAATTACTCAGGTAAATCTAACCGATAGGCCACTGGGCCTACCTTCTCAATGATCTCAAAAGATCCAATGAATCTAGGTGCTAATTTACCCTTCTTCCCAAAGCGTACCACACTTTTCCAAGGCGACACTTTAAGCAAGACATAGTCACCTACACTAAACTCTAGAGGCTTCCTCCTCTTATCGGCATAACTTTTCTGACGATCTCGCGTAGCCTTACGTCTATTCTTAATCTATGAGATCTTTTTAGTGGTCTCCTGTACCAACTCAGGTCCTATCAACTTACCTTCTCCAATCTTAGCCCACATAATTGACGAACGATGCTTTCTACCATACAATGCCTCAAACGGAGCACATCTCACACTAGAATGATAAATATTGTTATATAAAAACTCAACTAATGGAAGATGAACATCCCAACTTCCCTCAAAGTCTAGGACGCATGCTCTAAGCATGTCTTCTAAAGTCTGAATAGTACGCTCACTCTGACTGTCGGTCTGCGGGTGGTAAGCAGTTGTCATATCTAACCGGGTTCATAATGCCTCTTGCATTGACTGCCAAAATCTCAATGTGAACCGACTATCACGATCAGATATGATCGAGATCGACACACCATGCCTAGCAACTATCTCATTCAAATATAATCTAGCCAATCTATCTATCTTATAATCCTCACGCATAGGTAGAAAATGAGCCGACTTAGTCAATCGGTCCACAATGACCCAGATTATATCATGCCCACTACTAGTCCTAGGAAACTTAGTCACAAAATCCATAGCTATCTCTTCCCATTTCCACTCGGGAATCTCAGGTTGCTGCAGCAAGCCAGATGCCTTTGATGTTCAACCTTAACCTTTAAACAAGTCAAACACTTACATACACAGCTATGTCCTTCTTTATACCCGACCACCAATACCTATCTCTAAGGTCATAATACATCTTATCAGCTCCTGGATGTACAGAGTACTTCGACTTATGGGCTTTGTCCATTATCAGGGTTCTCACATCACCCTTCAAATGAACTCGTATTCAATTCAGGTAATACAACGCTCCATCACTCCTAAGCTCAATCATCTCATCTATTCCCCTCTACAATCCTGCAGACTCCTCAGACGCCTCCTTCTAAGCCGCTAGTATCCTATCCTTGATACTCGACTGAAGGGTCATATTCATAGCCCTAACTCTCTTAGGTTTCACTCTTTCCTTCCTACTTAGGGCATCAACCACCACATTCGCCTTACCAGGATGGTAGCGAATCTTACATTCATAATCACTAAACAACTCTATCCAGCGACGCCATCGCATATTCAACTCTTTCTGACTAAAGATATGCTGAAGACTCTTACGATCCGTATAGATGACACTCTTTGTCCCATACAGATAATGTCTCCAAATCTTAAGGGCAAACATAACTGCTCTCAATTCTAAATCATGGGTCGTATAATTCTTCTCATGAATTTTCAACTGCCTAGACGTATAGGCTATCACCTTACCTTTTTGCACTAACATACATCCTAATCATAGGCCTGATGCATCACAACATACCACAAAATCTTCTGGTCCATCGAGGAGAGCTAGAACAGGTGCATTACATAACTTATCCTTCAAAGTTTGAAACGCATTCTCCTGTTCCTCACCCCAATCAAAGGTTTTACTTTTTTGAGTCAAGACAGTAAGCGGCTTAGCTATCTTAGAAAAGTCCTCAATGAAACTACGGTAATACCCTGCCAATCCTAAGAACAAACGAACCTCAGAAGGATTTCTAGAGGCTTTCCAGTTCTTAACAGCTTCAATCTTACTAGGGTCTACATAAATCTCATTACCATTTATCACATGCCTAAGAAACTGCACTTCTCTTAGCCAGAATTCACACTTAGAAAACTTAGCATACAGTTTCTCTTTCTTGAGCAATTCTAAGACTAATCCTAGGTGCATTTCATGCTCTTCCCGGGTCTTAGAATAAACTAAAATATCATCAATGAACACTATCACAAACTTGTCTAGATACGGCCTACACACTCGGTTTATCAGATCCATGAATACCGCTGGTGCGTTAGTCAAACCAAAGGGCATTATTGTGAACTTGAAATGTCCATAACAAGTTCTAAACACAATCTTTGAGATGTCATCCTTATGCACTCTCAGATGGTGGTATCCGTACCTAAGATCTATCTTAGAGAAGTATTGTGATCCTTGAAGTTGATCGAACAAATCGTCTATATCTAGGGAGTGGATAACGTTTCTAATGAATCAACTTATTCAAACTATTTATAATCAATACACATCCTAAAGGATCCATACTTTTTCTTAATGAACAGTACCGGAGCTCCCCAAGGCTATGAGCTTGGTCGAATGAAACCTTTGTTTTGGAGTTCCTTGAGTTGTCCCGACAAATCCTCCAAATCAGAAGGTGCCAAACGATAGGGAGACTTTGCAACCGGCGTTGCTCCTGGGGTTAACTCAATCGAATCGATTTCTAAACAGGCGGCAATCAGATAGGTCATTTGGGATTCCTCGGGGAAAATCTCGGGAAATCTTTAAACGACTACTATCTCTTCTTGTTTTCTTCCATTGCCTAAGCACTCATTAACTGTCTCTTCTTTTCTCGGGTTGCGCTCCTAAAACCCAGCACCTTTCCAATTAGTAGTGGTATCCTCATACTGTCTCATGACAAACTTATCTCAGCCTTATGGTCAGAAAACCAATCATTTCCTATGTTTAACATCAAAACTCACCGCTTCCAAAGGGTATCTAGTATATGTTAAATACTTGACCTTTTTTTTCCAATTGTGCTCCCCCTCAACTAACCTTATTAATCTCTACTAGATGCCATTGGCTATCTCAATTTCATAAATGAAGCCTAAATCATCTGGCGCTCTTATGCCGAAAAGAGGTATAAGGGCTAGTGGAAACATAAACTATAGTCGACACAGAGTCAAATAAAGTTGTGGCATTTAATGATCGTTTTGAGGTTAAACGTACCCGTCACGATGTTGGTTTTGGTGCGACTCCCTCTGCTCATTAACATAAATGCCCTACCCTTAGCTTGGTTTCCCTTGGTTTCCACGACCTGACCCCTATTGACACGCCACAGACTTGGTTCTGATGGTTTCATTAGACTACTGTAGCCTGATTTTAACCTTGGATATAGCTGGATTGGATATTATCGAAGTACACAACACTCGTAAACAGGTTCTTAGCAACAGGGTGTCTAGCATTGATGGGGTTCAGCATTCCTAAGCACTCACTCTACAATCATAGCAATATGTCTGGGGGGTTTATAGTTTGAAACAACTGCGTAAGGTTGTTATCAGTGTGTATGGTGATAGCTATTGTTGGGAATAAATCTTCACAGGACTTAATACTGCCAACAGTACTAAAGGAGTTAGTACTGCCAACACAAAGTTAGTACTGCCAGCACAAAGTTAGTACTGCCAGCACAAAGTTAGTACTGCCAATGAAACTTAATAATGCTAGTGAAGAGGTTTGTACTGGCTAAATAGTTCAAAGCTGATGTTCTGAAGTTAGAAGGTATATGGAGAGCATTTGGATTATTTAGTTTTGAATTGTAATGTTCCTAATAGATAGGCTGATATATGTGAAAGGGTTCCTTGTATTTCTATAATAGGGATTCTAGAGTAGTGATAGTTAGAACCTTTAGATATACATTAGAGAGATATTTGTATATTGCTTCAGGTTGTGTAAACCCCAGTACTTAGGAGAGTTATCGTTATTATTTATATTATTGACAGACAGTGATTTTGGTTTTAGTGTTTGTGTAGTGATTGTTACTGTTTCATACATTTCTTTGAGTATCAAAGTGTAGTTTCCGCTACCTCTTTTGGTTATCTTCACAAAGTCTCTATTTTGTTTATTTTGGGATATTCAAGGAGGATAACAAACTCTTTATATTCCTAAAGAATCGATATCAAGGCGTGGGTTCAACATAGTTAGGTATCAGATTGCCTGTGCTTTGAGATACTTTGAATCTAGGAATATGGATGTTAGAAAATTCTCAAAATAATTCGTTGGCAAAGTTCCCATACTCAAACTAGGAAGTATGGGATGTGGGAAATAATGATATAAGCAGTATTTTCAGTTTCAAGGACATGCTTGTTGGGAGGTGATAGGTAATATGGGAATTATGGGTACCTATTCCTATTACTACACAGAATCAGGTTCCATCAACTGTATTAAGTATGACTGTGCTTCAACTATGAAGAAAAGATCTGTAAGAAAAATGATGTCAATAGCAAGAAGTCTTCTTATCATGGGCTCTTCCAAATGATTCATCAGCTTACCTTTTTAACCAGTAGGCTGTGTGTATGATCAATTAGGTTTATTGCTATTAGAGCTCGATTTGGAGGAAAATGATGTACAAAGAAGACACAAAAGGCATTATTGCAAGCGCAGTACGAAACTTCAATGATACAAGCTCAGAATCTTTGGTTTCTTATCTTTAACAGGCTACAAAAGTTGTTAGTTAGTTGGCAAATTCTTGGTGTAGATACGTCTAGAGGATTTAAATGATGAGTTTTTGAGAAAGTTTACTTCTGAATGGGATAGCATGTTGTGGTTTGGATGAACAAACCGTTTTTGAATCTATGGGTTTGGATGCATTGTTACAAACAAATTTTAATAATTGTTGAACAAAAGGTTAAGGAACTGTCTGCTGTTAAGAATGATGACAAAACTTGGCATTCTTAACAATACAAGTTCTAGCAAGTACCAACTCTATTAATAATGCTACACTGGAGTTAGTACTGGCAACCTCTAAAGTTAATACTGCTAGTGCTGAAACTAGTACTGCTAGTTTTAGTGATGCCACAGCTTATGCCTTTTTGTCTTCTCAACCACAAGGATCTCAACTTGTTCATGAAGATCTCGAGCAAATTCATGATGATGATTTAGAAGAGATGGATCTAAAGTGGAATATGCATTGTTGAGTATGAGGGCAAAGGAAGTTCTATCAGAGATCGGAAGGAGATTGTTATTGATGACTAGTAGTATGTTGGATATGACAAATCCAAAGTAGAATGTTTCAACTGTCACAAAATGGGACATTTTGCTAGAGAATGTAGAGTTCCAAGAAGCAAAGACAACAGAAATTGGAACCAAGGAAACTCATCAAAAGCAGTAAGGATTGAAGATGCCTCTGAAAAGGCAATGTGTGCTATTGATGGTGGTGGTTTTGATGTGGTGTGTATGGCAGAGGATTGTGTTCAAGCAAAACATGGCTCACATTGGCATTCACTGACTCTGAGGTATCATTGATAACTTGTTCTTAAACTTGTTTGCACAATTAGTGAAACACTTAAAAAAACAGTATGATGATTTACGAGTTATAAATTAGATGATACGCTTGTACAGTGCTACTATAAAAGAGGTCTGTCAATTTTAGAAGAAAGTTGTTAAAATTAAAAATCTGAAGTTTTAGTTTTCTGAAGAGATTGCTTTGTTGAAAAGAAGTGTAGGTCATAAGGATTTTCTAATGGGATTAGTTAAGATGACTTGAAAAAGTTAATAAGGATAAAGAAGGGGTTGAATTTTAAGCTAGAAAGTTTGAAAAAATCATCTATAGACTTAGATGATTTGTTTAGGCAAGTCAGGTTACTGACAAAAACAAAAGGGGTTTGGCTTACAATGCTGTCCTTTCACCTCATCCCTTGTTATCAAAGACCCAACACCTTTAGATTTGTCTTATTCAGGTCTTGAGGAATTCCAACAACTGAGATAAGTTGGTATGGTCCTTGGGTTCTTCTGTCAAAGCCAACTACTGTTTGTGATAGAGAGTCATATAATTCTTAGGTGAATACTGTGACCTTCTAACACAAAAATCCAAGTCTTTCTTGAAATAGTTCTGTTGTGTCCTTTCACTTAAGGTAGAAAAACCAAAAAAAATAAAAATGGATAAAGAAAAGTTGTTCAATCAGGCTAATAATGATAGTCTAGGAAGACCTAAAAAGACTAGTGAGAATATGGATGGCACCCAATTATTGAAGATTGGGTTGTCAGATGAGGAGGAAGATGTTAAGTCAATTTCCATCGGAAGAGAAGGAAAGCTATGTACTCATTGCTACTTGATGATAAGAATCATTTAAAAACTGTAGTCCAAGTAGAACAAGGTCTTAGGTATGCTGAGATTGTAATAGGGACAGAGACCTAGAGGGAATCAAGTAGTTGGATATGGTCAGAAATCTCATCAATCTAGGAGGTTAACTTGTTATTAATAACAAGGCTATGCTTTATTTGTGGTAATTTTGATCACTTCAAGTATGATTGTCCTTATGCTTTATAAACATATGTTCCAGAGCAGTTCTTAATGAGGATGGCTTTTAAAACTGTCAAAAAGCAAAGCATCTTTAGTACTGCTAGGTTGTTAACACTGTCAGACGTTAGGCACTGCTAGGTTTGTTAATACTGTTTGCCTTATAATACGCTCACCCAAAACCTACAGTTTCTTGTGATAGGCCAAAGTAAATTTTCAAAAATCAGCAACAATTGCCCTTTTACAAGAATATCGTTCTATCAGCATTAACAAAGAGGTCTAATATTCAAAATATTAATATTACTAAACAAGTTTTTAATACTGTTAGGCCAAATGTTAATACTGTTAGGGCAAGGGGTTTTAATGCTGTTAAGCCCTCAGCATGTTGGGTGTGGAGACCTATCAAACCCATGGTGCATCATTAACTTTAACATAATATAATTATATTGATGACTGAGGCTGACTCCAGTCAGTAGTAATGGTTGGGTCCCCAAAAGTAACTAACTCATAAGTTTTCTGTGTGTCTGAGCATATACCAATTGAATGAAAAAGGAACTTTGTGGATTGTGGTATGCTCAAGGAACATGTCTGGAAACAATTGCTCAACTCTCAGATTTCAAAGAATTTGTTGGAGGATTTGTAAATTTTGGTTTGATGAGGAGCAAATGGGAGAAGAATCACTGGTAAAGGTACTATAAAACAGATAAAACTTGATTTTGTAGATGTGTACTTTAGTCAGAGAGTTGGAAGTTTAACCATATTAGTGTCTCACTAAATGTGTGTCATAAGAACTATGTTCTTTTCACTGATTATGAATGTCTCTGTTTTGTCTCCCAATTTTTAGGTTGCTGATGAAAGTCAAGTACTACTTAAAATCATAGACAAAACATTATGTACTGTTTTGATATGAAAAACATTAGTTACAAAGAGGTTTAACTTGTATAGTTGCAAAGGCTACATCTGAGGAATCAATGTTATGGCATGGAGGCTTGGTCATGTCATTTCAAAATTCAATTAACTTGCTAAAGATAATCTTGTAGAAGGACTTGCTTTTTTAAACAGTTTAAGAATGACCAAACTTGTGTCTGCCTTTCGGCTAGTCCTAAAAGGCAAGCAACATGAGCTCTATTGTAAGACCAAAGCTTTTAGTCCCTTCTACTTAGCCATTATTTATGTCATATGGATCTATTTTGGTCCTACTTTTGTGAGTAGTTTAATGCATAAAAAAATACTGCTTGGTAGTTACTGTTGATTTAGTAGGTTTTCATGGGTTTTCTTTTTAAGATCCTATGGATGAAATAGTGAGATCTTAAAACTTTATCAAGGAATTAGACATAATCTAGGGATAAGATGGTTAAAATTATCTGATGAGTGACTATGGGACTGATATTTAAGAAACCATGTGATGGATGTTTTCTGTAGAGAAAAAGGTTATAAATAAAGAGAGAATACAGTGTTGCAAGGACACCTCAACAAAATGGTTGTAGCTGAGAGTAAGATAGGACCCTTATTGAAGTTTGCTTAGAACTATGTTAGCCAGATCTATGTTACCTACAAAATTTTGGGCAGAGGAAGCAGTGTTCTACTGCTTGCTATGTACCAAAATTGGGTCTTGGTTGTCATGCCTAGTAATAAGAGCTTCCTTATGATACTCTTTAGGGGTATTAAACCAAAGCTAAGGATATATTGAAGCCATTTGGATGTCATGTTACATTTCTTAATAACCTTAGATATGATTGGGCAAGTTTGATGGCAAAGTGATCAAGGTTTCTTGTCTGGGTATTCTTATAGTAGCAAAGTTTTTTAGGGTATACATCATTTGAACTAGGAAAGTACAGGAAAACTTGCATGTTGGGTTTCTAGAGAATAAAATCTATGATGGAGGGAATAGGTCCCAAGTGGCTGTTTGATCTTGAGGCTCTAACCAAACTTTGATTTTTGTGCCAGTAGTTTGGCAAGGGACTTTTTCTTATGTTTCTACAGGTATGCAAGAAGGTTTCTGAGTCTACATATCTTCTCAAAAAGATCAGATTGTTTATTTTCATGCCAATCTGGAAGGTTATGCTTCATACTTTGAAGGATATTTTACCTCAATCTGTGGTATGTACAATTACAAGGTCAGATGGGACTCATGTTGATTGCAGCTTTCAGGATGATGGCATTGAGGATCACCAAGTTTAATACTGCCAGTCCAAAGTTACTACTGCCAGTCCAAAAGTTATTACTGGAGTTGAGAACTTAGTATGCTGATTATGCAGTTAATACTGTTACTGCTGAAGATCAATGGAGACAAATTCCTACCACTGAAGACTCACAACGAGGAGGATCAAGGCATTGAATTTGGGGATTTTCACCCATCTTATGCAGTTTCTACTACTCCTCATTACAAGAATTCACAAGGATCATCATTGATCATTTGATTGGTGATGTGAAGTCTTTTGTTAAACAAGAAGGATGACAATTTTTATTCTGAATAGGATTTCTTAGTACCATTTATGGAGGAAAGTGTGTGCACAACCCCCCCCCCCCCCCCCCCCCCCCCCCCTCCGAAAGATCACCAGGACATTGATACATGCTTTTTTGCTGTTTCTTATCTCAAGAAGAAACCAAAGAGAGTTTCTAAAGCTCTTAGTGATCCTGCTTGGGTAGAGGCAATGCAGAGGAACTCCTACAGATTTCAAGCTACAAAAATGTATGGGGGGTGTTTTGTTGATTTGCCTAAAGGGCATAGGGTTTTGGTACAAAGGGGTCTACAGTAACAAAGAAGGTATGAGAGGGGAAATTGTATGTAAGGAACACCAAAGCAAGGAATTGTTGCCAAGGCCATACACAAAAGAAGAAGGGATTGATTATGATGAAGTATTTGCTCAGTAGCTAGGAATGAGGGCTATAAGAATATTTCTGGGCTTATGCTTTTTTATGGGTTTTATGTCTTCCAAATTAGATTGTCAAAAGTTCTTTATGAAATGGATCAAATTGAAGAGGAGGTGTATGTGTGTCAACCTCCAGGGTTTGAAGATCCTGACCATCCTGATAAAGTCTACAAAGTTGTGAAAGCTCTATATGGACTGCATCAAGCACAGCGAGCTTGGAGATGACACATTGGCCACTTATCTTCTGGGAGCAATGGTATTTAAAATGAGGTCAAATGATCAAACTCTCTTCATCAAAAGGTCATCAAGGTCATGATTTCTGGCTTGTTAAGGATTTATGAAGATGACTATCTTCTTTGGATCTACCAAGAAAGGAGTTGTGTGAAGGAGTTTGAGACAGTTATGAAGATAAGTTTCAGATGAGTTCATGGGGGAATTACCTCCTATGTTTGGGGTTGCTAGTTCAACAGATGGTAGAAGCATATTTATTAGTCAAGATAAATATGTTCATGAGGATCCTAAGGGAAGTTAACTACCAGAGTAAATGTCTGTCTCATCTCCCACTGAATTCTGGAAAGGCCTTTGGTTAATGATTCAATGTTGGATGATGTTGATGAACATCTGTTTTTGATCCAATGATTAGATCTTTGATGTATTCTTACAGCATCTAGACCAGATATCATGGTTGCAGTGTCGTGCATGTGAAGGTTTCACGTTTCTCCCAAAACTTCCTCTCTTAGCTGTCAAAGAATTTTTGCTACCTCAAGGCAAACCATCTATAGGTCTTTGGTTATTCTAAGGATTCTCCATTGGAGTTATTGCTTATAATGATAGTGACTATGCTGGAGCCCACACTTGGAAGGATGTAAACACTGGAGGTTGTCAATTTTTGGAAATAGGGGGATCTATCTTGGCAGTGCTCAAAGAAAACAAACTGTAGTTGCCAACCTACTACGACTGAAAGGCTGAATATGTGGCTTGCTGCAAATTGATGTGAAAGGTCTCAGGATCCAAAACCAATTGCTTGATTATGGGTACAATTTTATGGGCAATATTATTACATTGACAATACCTGTACTATGTGTATTCATAGAAAAATCCTGTTCAAACATCTAAAAACAGACTTTATAGAGATTATGTCAATTTTATAAGAGATTGTAATACTAAAAAGTTGATTCAAATGGCTAAAATTGATTACTAAACTTAATGTAGTGATCTTTACAAAAGGTTTTGGATGCGGGTTGATTTCAGTACTTGTTTCAAGTATTGGAATGTCAATCCTAAGGTCCAAATCTATTATTGTTTTTGTAACGTTTTTTTAATAATAGCTATGTTAGTGTTTTGGATTTAATACTGGCTAGGTTCTAGTTAGTACTGCTAATTTATTTTACACCTGTTTGTTAAAACTGTTAATTTATAAATTGTAATGCTAGAAAATAGTTTCGGTTTCTTTGTTACTCTTGTTGCACTAACACTTAATAGCTGTTTTTCTAGAAACCATGGTTGGTTTTTGTTTTGGTTTTAAGCTAAATGTTCAGGGTATACAATGATTTTGAGTGTGGACATTGTGTTAGTCCAACTTATATAATTTGTGTGGAGGAAAATGATGGTCTGTTCTTCAGTGTTGGTTGTTACACCACCACATCAAATGGTCATCATCACATGTCTAATCTGACATCAAGAATTGACTAGTCCAGAGCAAATCGGCTATGTAATTGACTGTCCAAATCCGTTGATAGTGTGATAGTTTACTCAAAACTATATGGTATCCATGCACATGTTGTTTCAATAATGCATTGGTAGTCCAGAGAAAACGGATACTAGTAGAAGTCTTCTCAAATTTTGTTTTATAGTTGGTTGTTTACCAAAACATTTATGGTAATCATTGCAATGTTTTTCTAATGAAGCAATGTAGTCCAAAGCAAAAAGGCCTATTGTTAATGACTCATCAAATCGTTTATGTCTGGTAGTTTGCCAAAAATCTACATTTGTGTGAATGTGAGAGTAAAACTAAAGTAGAGAATTGGTGAGCCTTGATAAAACAGAAAGAGAGATGTGTGAAAAATAGACAGTGTGGAGTGTGCCAAAAGAATTGTGAGATGAATGTGGTGCCTATAAATAGATATGAGAGTGTGTGAAAAATTGACAGAGTGTCAAGGAGCCAAAAGAATTTGAGAGAATGCATTGTGAGCCTAATAAAAGATAAGTGAGGTGTTTTGTGTGAAGTGTTTCGTTTGTCCTTCAAATACCTTGACTTTGTACTGCTGTTGCGTGGAGAATTATAATGCTAGGGAAATTTTAATATGCTAGGCTTAATATTAATACTGCTGGATGGCCGTTAGTAACTGTTTGAGCCTAACAAAAAATTTTCCATTAATTGATAGAGCCGTTGAGATTATTTCCGCCAAATACATAGGGTATTAGGCCTTTGGACCAATTGGACTTTCGTGAAACCTACTATAAATTGTAGATCTCTTCACGTTTATTTCAATCTTTTAATATTGGTCAAATTATATTCCTCAGTTTTCTCTATCAATTGAAATTAATTTCTCCAGACCTTACTAATACTTACACGACCAATCCACTTGTTTACTTCCAATTTCATTCATGGAAAATTTTAGAATTTTGTGACAAAAACACAATATATTGCGTATCTTGAAATCTATACGGGTAGTGCAGGGTCATCAAATCATTGATTTCATCACTCGATGTCATATTTCATTAATGCACTTACAAGAAGAATCCAGATCTAAAGTGTGTGGTCTAGGTTTTATAAGACATTTTTGGAGAGGTCTGCTGAGATCTGTGATGATGATGATGGCTCAGAGTTAAGATTCATTGCTCTATCGATGGAACTCACTGTCATCTCTGAAGGTTCTTAAAGGCGACATCCTAAAGTGGATGATCAAGAGGGGATTACTTCTTCAACTACAGGGAGATATTTGCTCAAATGGCGCTTAGGGTTATGGTCCTAAATCAGATATAGTTAACGTTTCAATAAGGTGCATTTTCACTCAATGGGCGGTTTTTATACATAATATCTTCACTGTTTTAATGCCCTAGGGAAAACTGCTTGGGGAGCAGTGTTAGAACAGTAACATTGCAGTACAGATGTCATTTGTTTAAGCCCAAAGATACGAAAGTTCATTTTTCTAGGTTGTCTTTTGGTCCATATTGGTGTTGTGTCTAACATGTATAGTCCCATAAGTTTGTTTTTGATTGTATCCTGGTTAATCCACTATGCTTTAGACATGCAGAGACACAAGCTCCAGCAACACTCGAGAGTCTATTTAGTCCCATCTCTCACCATGATGGTTTTTAGGCAACTATGAAGAGAATAAACCAAGGGGTTTTTCAGGGCAGGAAGTTAGTTTTTTTTCCAAATTTGTTGGGATGTGTTGATCCTCACCTTCAAGATCACCATCTTCTCCTTCCCTGAACCTACATCTTCACCTCACAATTGAATCTACAATACTCTACCTTCCCCTCAAAACCTACACTCAACCTTACCCTACACAACCTTCCAAACTCACTTTGGCTCAGAATATCATACTCCTACACCCCGAGACTCCATCTCCATGCTGTTCATCTCAACATAGAAGTGATGAGGGTAGCTTGAAATCCAAGAATGTGTTGTCTTTGTTTAAAAACATACTGTATTTTTTTTTTTTTTATGACTGGGTTGGGAGTTTCTAGAGGCTGATTTGACCAGACCTAAGCAAACCTAAGTTCGCTTACACTAAGCTATATTAAAGGTCAAGGTAACTAGAGGCTCAGATAAAGGTTGGGAACGGCAAGAAGACATTCTAGATTTGTTCTTTTCAGATGATGAAGATGATTCTTCTAAACAGGGGAGGAAGTTCTCTAAAAGAGGTTTTAAAGATTGATGAGGTAGGTCAAGAAAAAGCATGCACGAAACTGAATTTTTATTCTAGAAAATAACTCCACACTGAAGTCATCCATGAGCAAGAGGGCAGTTGGGAAAGATTTGATGCAATTAGTACTGCTGGCAAGAAGAAGGATACTGCTAGTGAAGAAGTTCCTCCATTTTAGGTACTTGCTGGAGTTGTACTAATTAGTACTGTTGGAGAATCGGCTACTTCTCAAGAAGAGAAGTGCAGAGAAAAGAAAAGATAAGGGTAAAGGTTATAAATGACAGATGAAAAAGAGCCCAAGAAGAAATCCAGAAAGAGCTTGAGCAAGAAAAGTTTAGTTTTGTGAGCAATTAGATTGAGAACAGTATGCATGAGGAAACAAAGGGCTCAAAATTGCTAGAGATGCTAGTGATTGCTAGACAATGGCTTATGAAGTAGAAAGGAAAAGAGTTATAGGATGGAAGCTCAGGCTACAAAGAAGATTGACTGGACATGATCCTTCAGTCCTTTAGATATCATTCTTGAAATTGAAGCCTAAGTCCAATTGCCCCAAGCTAGAAGGGAACATGGTAAGTATTTGAAAACCAGGATATTTTTAAGATGACTGACTTCAAAAAGGGAATGTCTTACAATGAAGTTAAGGCCTATTTTGAAAGATTTGGGACTTTAATCAAAAGTTTGTTGTCTTTGGACGCAGAGAATGCAAGTAAAATAAAAAAAGCAAAAGTCTCTGAGAAAGAAAAGTCTCCAGAAATGATTATGTATGAGAAAAGCTGTTACTCAACAGAGAAAAGGAGTGATGTTCCCAATGAAACAACAGTCAAATAAGAGGAAGAAGGACCTTTCCTAGGAAAACAACAAAGATGAGACAAAAGTTAGATTAGGTTGAGAAGATGAGCTCAAAAGGATTTTGGATTGTAGTAACAAGAGAAGAAAAACTACCATAGAGATGGAATCTTATCAACTAAGTTTCTATTGTAGATTGGAAGACAGTTTGTGTTTGAAGGAACCTTCATGTACTATCAAGTCTTTTAGGGGTTGAAGGAAGCTCCCAAGAAATATAAGATCTAAGTGAAATGCTTCAGATTTGACAGATAGACTGTTGAACAATGTTTGGGTTAGTAAGGAGTGTACAGTTCTTCAGCTCCAGGAAGGTTTTGATCTTATGCTTTGGGAGATTTTACACACTTTGTTTGAGCTGATGAGGATGATGAGATTTGGAAAGACCACATGAATACAATTCTTTTGAGCTGGGATTACATGATTTCTGTGGGCTTCAATATTTTGTTGATGAAAATGGACTGGCGTCCATATGTTGACAGAAAAGAGTATCCTTGAGTCAAAGAGATGTTCAAAGATGTTGAGTACAAGCTTGGAGGTAGACCATGAAAGTTACAAGCTTCGTACTCCTTACGATTCATAAGAGCTTCTAAGTGGCTAGAAATAATCAAAAGTGTTTGAATGAATACATAAGCAGTATATAAGATTTTACTTCAGAAGAAATTGTGATTTTAAAGGACAATCACAAGTTTAGGGGTGGATTGTTGGGAATAAATATTCACAGGACTTGATACTGCAACAGTTACGAAAGGAGTTAGTATGCCAACACATACAGTTAGTATGCCAGCACTAAAGTTAGTACTCGCCCAGCACAAAGTTAGTTACTGCCTATGAAATTAATACTGCTAGTAGAAGAAGGTTTGTATGTAATTAGTCAAAGATGAATGATATGAAGATAAGATGGTATGGAGAGCATTTCGGAATATTTAGTTTTGAATTGTAACTGTTCCTAATAGATAGGCAGATATATGTGTAAAGGGTTCCTTGTATTTCTATAAAAGGAGATCCCTAGAGTAGTGATAGTTAGAACTTTAAGATATACACTTAGAGAGAATTTGTAATTGCTTCAAGGTTTATAAACCGAGTTATTTTACTTAGGAGTATCGTTTTTTTATAATTTATTGAAGCAGTGATTTTCGGTATTAGTGTTTGTGAGTGATTGTTACTTTTTCATACATTTCTCTAGTGTATCAAAGTTAGTTTCAGCATTCAATTTGGATTATATTCACAAGTCAATCTTTGTTATTTTGGGATCTTCCAAGGTAACAAACTCTTTATATACTAAAGAATCGATCAAGGCGTGGGATCAACAGCTATGGGTGGTACACTTGGGTGTTGTACCCGTATAACCTCCTCTAACAGGGTTTGCAGTTGTAGCAAAAGCATTTCCCGTTCTAGTCCTCTTGTTATCGTCCCTTCCATTCCTATCTTTACTAGGTTCTCCCCTATTTCCTCTCTTCTCAGGGTTCTTTTTGATTGTCCTGTTCCTAAGGGCTTCATCAGTTAATGTGCCAGCTATCTGCACAGCCTTTTGGATGGACTTTGGCTCTATTGCTGACACCATTCTTGGAATTTATGGAGCAAGGCCATACATATACCTTTCAATCCTTTTACCTTACGGGGTTACTAAGTGAGGCACTAAACTAGCCAACTCATGAAACCTATCAGTATACGTAACATGGTCACCCCCGACCATGGCGTGATTCCACAAATCAGTTTCCAACTTTTGCATCTCATTACTAAGGCAAAATTGCTCTCTAGTCAAATTCTTAAAGTCTTCCCAAGACATACCTACAGTGGCTTCTCAACCTTGTGTGTGGATTTGAGAGTTCCACCACGTGAGAGCCTTACCAACAAATGAACCAGCATTGTACTTCACCTTCTGACTATCCCTACACCCACTCATATCCTGAACTGACTCTATCTTCTCAATCCAACGGGTTTTCACTATAACACCTCCCTTACCATCATACTCCTTAGGGTTACAAGCTAAGAACTCCTTATAGGTACAACCCCTACTAACATCACCCCGGATGTTGTCATTGACGGCATCACTGTTTTGATTCCTACCATTTCCTTGACCTCTACTTTGGTCACCTACTTGGGCTACAATAGTGGGGAGTAAATTCTGCAACTGCTGTGCAATGATGGTGGAGAAGTCGAGGACTCTGTTAACACCATCATCCACCTCACTACCCTGACCACCTACTTGGCCACCCTGACCATCACCCTGATCACCCTGAACGACCTATAATCCTACCACCACCTCTACCGGCTCATCCACCCTTTCCCCCTCCTCGTGATGTGGCATCAGGTCAGGCAACAGTTTGGGTCGTCATCGTTGGCAGAATTATCTACACGAGGGAGAACATGGGCAACGTTAGGTAGGCGGGACGATAAATACGCATAGGATAGTGGTATGTGTTTAATTACACATACCTTTTACCTTTAAAAATGAGCTTAAATAACCAAAAAACGGACTTAAAATGCCAAAAATATGCTTGTTTTGCTAATTGTGTTGTGCAGGAACGGATATCTAAGAAAAGGACGAAAAACAAAGCCAAAACGACAAAACCGGACACGGAATGGAAAAGCGTGGAAAAAGACAAAGTCAAGTCAACAGAAAGTCAACCCTAACGAACCCGAAGCCAAAAGTCAAGAAAAACAAGTTTAGGGACTAAACTTGTTAAATCCCTAAACTTGTTTTAAAAGAAGAAAAGAAGAAAATAAAGAGAAGGGTTAATTCTGCCAATTTGGCAAAGTTAAACCACAAGGGGGAAACACGGAAATGTAACATAATGATCAATCGATCAAACAGAAACATACTAGAAGAAACTAAAATGCATTAATGAAATTTTTCTATTCTTTTGGCATTTTATTGGCTTTTATTTGGCAAAATCCCGGGTGATTTAATATACAATTTAGCAAATATCAATTAGGCTCACACATTTCAATGAATGACTTAACTAGTACTATATACCATATAACCACATAAACACGTATAAGCGGAACACCACACACATAGATACTATGACACAACTATATGCAGGTTCCTAGGTTATAGTCTAGGCCAAACCACCTAATTATCTATAACCTTGACTCTGATTACCATTCTGTCACACCCCGTCATAGGCGAAAACAAAGAAGTGCAACATAATGATCAATCACAACACAATATACAAGATAGAGAAAAATAAAATTTATGAATGAAAAGTGTTATGATAACCATCAACATCAATATAACCTTGAGTGATGTCTCAAATCAAGAACACGACACATAGTCACCAATTATTACAACTTAAGCCCACACAGGGGTCTATAAAAATCTTATCTCAATCCTTAAGAAAACCAAATCCAAAGCGTACACCAAATGCAAGACTTTTCAAACAAGATTCCTACGGGATTCTCTAAAGTCTGCTACAAGCACCATACTCTAACGATCATTAACATCACCTAAAAATGATACTAAAAAACGTTAACAGTAATGTTGGTGAGCTCGTAGGTTTTGACTCAAAACCTAGTCGTTGTGCTAATATTTCAAACGGTTGGATAATTGTGCTATATGACAGTGAATATATGCAAACAAACCCATGACTTAGCATCCCCTCTAATCATGTACCAAGACCTAGCATCCCCGCTAGTCTTATCACCAGCGTGTACCAACGCTCTTAGGGTTGCAACCCCGATGACACACCACACCTAAAGCCTACCAGCTGGAGCAAATTAGGGTGAAGAACCACATCCATTGCCATGCAAAACACAGTACATGCAAGTAAAATCACAACCCTTGCCATGCCAAACAAAGTACATGCAAGTAAAATCACGTTTCACATATTCACATACCAGTCATAAACACATAAATTGTTCCAAAAAACAAAACCACGTTTCGCACAGTTCAATTCAAAATAGTTCAAAACACATTTGAGTATCATTTTCCCCCAACAGAAAATAGTAGAAAAATAGGGCTACGAGAACTCACCTCAAGAACTAGTCCCTACAGAAATCTTAATATCACATAAGCAAATGCAACGACGTCCGCACACGACCTAGTCCAGTTAATGTCCCATTTTAATCATTCATTTCCAAAACAGTTTTCACGTTTGATGCATAGAGGTTAGATGTGTTGTACGATTATTTTAAACATTTTAGTGGTGTGATGGTTGACAACTTAACTCCAAAGATACCACATTGAACCCATATCTTAGTACAATATACTTATATTATTTACGTAAGATAGTTAAGTAATATAAGTAAGTATTTATAATAATTAATTATAAATATATCTCGATAAGTCCATTCGGTACGCTTAGTTACCATAAATATATATAGTTTATTCTATACGAAATAGAACGTTTATGTTCGCTAAACACTTTGGAAAAGTCTCGAGAAAAATTATATTTTTCGTCTTTTAGTAGACTTATTGAAATAATAAAATAATAATATTTTATTATAAAAATAAAAATCACGTTTTAAGTAAAAATTCCAAGTATAAACTTTTTACAAAATTTCGACATGACCCGTACGTTTATATGACGTTTTCCAAGGTTATTAAGCCTTATTTTCAAACAAATTCCAACATTTCGACACCTTCCGAACCAATTCCAAAAATCACATTTTCACGACGTTTACCAAGATACTTTCTCAAAACGACCTTCAATATAACTTCACAAGTACTTTTCACTTTCCAAAAGTTCGTCAAAGCTCCCAAAATGACTAGTTAAGGCTTATTGGGCTTTAAGGCCTAATAAGGATCCATCATACTTTTTATGTAACCAAAATACGTTCTAAGCCCAAAACCAAAGCCCAATAGCATATATAAGTCCAATATAATAAGTAGCAAAGTAATCCGAACCATAATAAGCCCTCCCATAAGCCACGGCTTAAATTGGCTTATTGTGCCGCGAGCCCATAAGCTCCAAAATACATATATTAAGCTTGAAAATAAGCTAATAAGCTACGTATCGCATTTGGTTATTACCATAAGCTATAATATTAGTCCAAAAAATACGACATACTAGGATAATAACCAAAAACATATCCCTTGTGTTTCCACAAGATGTCGTGAGCATATAAGCCTAAAATAAGCTTATTCGAACACAACAATAAGCCAAAATAAGCTATATACAAAATAAGCTACATAGCAAACATATGTTTTTCAACCATCACGACCACAATATAAAAACTAACAAAAACCACTTTTTCTTTCCATTTATTTTCGAACCAAACGCAACCCTAAATAACCTTTTATAAACTTTTCACTTTCGATTTTAAATGAT
This sequence comes from Tanacetum coccineum, assembly GCA_026074375.1. NCBI lineage: Eukaryota > Viridiplantae > Streptophyta > Magnoliopsida > Asterales > Asteraceae > Tanacetum > Tanacetum coccineum. Next base: position 144,014 of record BQNB010000315.1, read on the forward strand.
CGGGTCGTACAACTAACATCTATACATCACTAGCAACCCAAAAGTACAAGTTAAAAATAAATTTAGAAGACTTACAAAAATGGTCTTCAAAGTAAATTTTGACGCGAACCGGACAACCCAACGTTGTTTTAATGAATACCCGAACACTAGAATCAACCCAAGATATCACCAATCTTCATGTTTTTTTGATCAAAATTTCAAAATCATAAGTGTGTGTGTGTGTGTGTGTGTGTGTGTGTGTGTTTATGTCCGGACGAGCAAGAGTGCACACACAAAGAGTGTGTGTTTTTGAAACGGTGGTATGTGAGTGAATAATGAGATAGGAACAAAAATATATAAGCCAAAACATGTACAAACAAAGACCAAGGTGCTAAAAACTAGCCTCCTTGTCTCCTTGGTGGTTTGAACCGGCCATAAGGAATCCAAAGGGGGATCGGGGACTTCTTTTCATGTTGGGATCACTTAAAAACTCGTAAAACTCAACCGTAAATTATTCTCCAAAGTTACTTAGCATTTTTATTCACTTTAAAAATCTTTTTCCAATAACTTAGAGTATTTGCTTGACATATTTCTATATAAGGCCTCCCAAAAACTCATTTGGACATTAATGGATGTGTCGGGACTCGTTTTTTGGTATTTCTTAGAAATTCACGGGTTAACCACCCGGAACTTACATAACACAATAATAACCTCTAAAAATATTATTATACACAATAAACCATCAAATTCCTCAATTCTCTTAAAATCACCACCGTCCGTACAATATTCTAAATAATTGACAAACGTCAAATAGTCGAAGGACTAAATTAGAATATTCAAATTACGAAAAGGGCAGGGGTTACACCGCATAGCAGCTCGGTTACTGTTCACAGCCTTGTTCACAAGACCAACCTAGAAAGTAAAGAAGATAATTCTGGAAGCGATGATACACCTAACCTGTTAGTTTGACTTGAGACCATACGACTATTGATTGCTCTCGCGGTCGGGAAAGGATGGAAGATTCATCATTTGGATGTGAAAATGGCTTTTCTAAATGGTGATCGAAAGAAGCTCGATAGTACTTTAAAAGAGATGGGTTTTCTACAATGCGTTCAAGAAAAGGCAATCTATAGAAAGGTGCCCAATGGATCATTTATCATTGTTGCGGTTAATGTGGATGATTTATTTGTGACTGGGACAAGCTTGGCTTATAAATGAGTTCAAAAGGAGAATGACGTCTCAAATTGAAATGTCGGATCTTGGTGAGTTAACTTATTACTTAGGTATTGAAGTCTCACAAGGAAAGGATTGCGTAGAGATCAAGCAAGAGAGATATGCAATGAAGATCTTAAAAGAAGCTGGTATGGAAGATTGCAATCCAGCTTTATGTCCAATGGAACCGGGACTCAAGATAACCAAAAGATGAACCAGAAGTTGAAGCTACTCAATATTGGAAAATGGTGGGTTGCTTACGTTATCTTTTGCATACTCGTCCATGTATAACGTACTCGGTTGGTGTGGTAAGTCGATACATGCAAAGTCCAAGAACATCACATGATCGTGCTATCAAGCAAATCCTACGCTATCTTAAAGGTACAACTTCATTTGGAATTCAATACAACCAGGGTAATGACATGAGACTTGTGGGATATAGCGGTCATAATGTTGACATTAATGATGGACGGAGTACTACTGGATACGTTTTCTATCTAGGTACAACACCTATTACATGGTGCTCAGAAAAGCAAACTACCATGGTGTTATCTTCGTGTGAAGCTGAGTTCATGGCAGCCACTGTAGCTGCGTGTCAAGTAATTTGGCTAAGGGAGGTATTGGCGGAAGTGACGAAGAATGATCAGGTAATTGTTGAGCATGTATCCGGAGAGAATCAAAAAGTACACCTGTTAACGAAGGCTTTGGCGCACATAAGGTTCAAGGAGATGAGATTGTTATTTGGTGTGCAAGAGTTACCCTCTTCGACTCAGAAATTCAGGGGGTGATTGTTGGCGAATTCTTGAAGTTTGATCATGGCTTATAGCATGGATTAGGTTTCAGCAGATACAAGTTGGAGTGCAAGTCCAACTCTACTATGTTTACTTAATGTGTATTAGTTATCTTTCAGGTAGTTAGATAATTATAAGGTTAAGTAAAGAGCAATCCTAGTTATAGTCTAACGAGGATAGGTTAGTCTATATATACTGTGAAGGGTAGGGATTCACATTGTATCATTGGAGTTTTTGAGTTTGATTTTCTTCAATAAGAATTGCGTGTTAGGCAAATTCATCTTGTTCTTTGTTACCTGTTTTCATTATGTCATGTTATGTTCCGCTTACTTCTGTTGTGCGTACACCTTTGATAACCACAAACATGACTCCAAGATCATGACCCAAAGAAGTGAAAACAAAAATTAGCAATGACCTTCCTCTAAGTACTATTCATGATCGACCCAAGCAAACGATCATAGCAAATGACCCTACTGATAAAATCACAAAAAGGGCACTAGCGACCGAATCATCCGCCATCTTGCAGCTCGTAGGACTATTTCTGTAACACCCCCAAAATCTGGTAGCAGCGGAATGGTAACAATGGGGTGCCACGTCATAGTACAACAAACAAGATATTGGAAACGACCTCAAAGAGACATTTTTAAATAAGTAACATTCGATGCATTATAAAATATCAGAGTTTTCACATTAGGTCCCACATACTTAAAAGCGTCATAAGACTTCAACATACATTTGTAACACAAAAGTTTGACGATTTCAAAAGATGACATAAGTTTTTATAAGTTAAAGAGTGCATCGAATTTAAAGAAAACACAAAATCCATCTTCATGATAACCTCGCACCTGCCATCCAAACTTCATACCTTAGGACCTGAAATTAAACATGCTAAAAGTCAACACAATGGTTGAGTGAATTCATAGGTTTATCAGTAAAAAAGTGGACCACAAGATTTAAGTAACGGTAGACTATGAAACAAATTCAGTAGTCCAAAACATGTATTATTGCACTAAGCTCATGACACTGAAACCTTAACTGTCAGTGCCCCAAAATAAGTATAGGGTGTCTGCCAAACAACCTACAAGTTCCTCTAAATGTTAAATGCACCATGGCCAACTTGTGACCAGAAATTCCATGTGGGGATTGTCAGTCCCGATAGATCTATCCACAACACTTGCGCTTACTACATTAGCAATTAACGGTTCATGATTTGGTAGGGACTTAGATGGCAAGGCGGTAATTTAGGCAATAATATTCAGGCAATAAGCTGGATAGCATACAATTTAAAACACTTGTGTCCGTAGTAAAGCAAGCATGTAATTTCACCCCATAGAGTTTGTAAAACACGTAGATGGAAGAGGGGCTATGAAACTATTTAGCTTAGTGTCGGAAAATAATGTAAGCGACGTGTAAACGGTTTTCTCCGCCTAAAGGGAGCTTGTTGACATAGTGAAATCTCGAGTCGGTTACTCGACGAGTGGAGTAGGGCGAAGAGGTGCTTCATAGCCGAACTACTATAAAATCTTGGTGTCTTGGTTTGGTTGTTTCTTTCCTTATCTCTTTACATTATTATTGTTGATTATCGTGTTTTAGTTTAGATAGTTATTGCTTGTTCATATTATGATTTGATTGAACATATAACTCGGATCTGTAGATTTTTGAAAGTAAACTTTTGAAATGTAAAACAAACGTGTAAACTATTCAACCCCCCTTCTAGTTTCCACAACATAATTAAATAAATTTTTGGTATATGTTAGATATTTTTGTGTGTATATAAGTAATTTATGGTTCAAAAGCCCCAGGCTAAAGTTTTTAGCCCCTATTATGAGGATTATATTATAAGCCGGCTTATTTTAAAAGCCCTTTCATAAGACCGCGTGACAAATGAAACTTATTTTCTAAGCCAGCTTATTTTAAAAGCCTAAGCCCTCATAAGCCCCTAAACAAACACAGCCTAAGCCTCATAATAGGGGCTAAAAACTTTAGCCCGGGGCTTTTGAACCATAAATTATTTATATTCACACAAAAATATCTAACATATACCAAAAATTTATTTAATTATGTCCTTTTTAGTAATTTTGCAATAATAATCCCCAGCTCCAGCCCATTTGCCAAATAAGTTTTAAAAAATATAAATTCCAATTTCGGCTTATAATATAAGCCCCAGCCCCAGCCTCAACCCCAACACAAGCCCTAGCCCCAGCACCAGCCCATTTCACCAAACATACCCATAGTCTAAAACTCATTACCCCTGGGCATTTATGCACAAAAGTACAAAGCTACAACAAAATATACAATGGGTATTGCTGCACCTATGTAGTCTAGTCTGTACACATTAAACCAACTACCTAGTAAAGCTTTTTGAATGAAAAGAACAAAGTTAGAAACCAAGTAAACCTTAACTTGCTAGTTTGATGGATGTGAAGTTGAGTTTGTGTAATAATGTCATATACATTAAACCAACTACCTAGTAAAGCTTTTTGAATGAAAAGAACAAAGTTAGAAACCAAGTAAACCTTAACTTGCTAGTTTAATGGATATGAAGTTGAGTTTGTGTAATAATGTCATATACATTAAACCAACTACCTAGTAAAGCTTTTTAAATGAAAAGAACAAAGTTAGAAACCAAGTAAACCTTAACTTGCTAGTTTGATGGATGTGAAGTTGAGTTTGTGTAATAATGTCATAGTTAATTGGATGATTAGTTACTAAGAGCATCTACAATGAGAAAAGCTCTCAAAGTCTTTTTACTATTCTACAAAGTCTTTTTGAGTGCTTTTTTCCATTGCATTACAAGCTTTTTGGAAAGGATTTTTATAAAGACTTGGTAAACACCAAGTCTTTTGTAAAAGCTTTACTCATTAAAGTTATTTTCATTAAATGCATTAAATGCATCAAGTCATGAAAGACTTGATGCATTGCTCATGCTCTAATCTAGACTTCTAGGGTGAGCAGGAAGTGTTACTGGCTCGTATGTGAAAGTTAAAACCATACAAGAATTGTGTTTCTCGAATTTCTCCATACACAAGAATACAAAATCAAACAAACATTTATCTCTTCACTAATATTATTACTACAAAAGAACTTATGAACAATATCCTCGTAAATAACTTTAGTGTTCTCACATACACACATTACTTCACAAGAGGCGAGATCCTTATAGATCAATACCAAATCAAGGAACAAAAGAACAAATCTCATCCATTGATTTACTCTTCATCCAATGGCTATTATCAAAATATCCAACCTTATATAAACCTAAAAAATCACTATCTACCCTTATTTATTAATTTAATTTCTCTCTCCTCAAAACACACACCATCGATACCTACTAAATCTTCCGCCGGATTCCCAATAACCTCGCCGGAATCCCAACAACTTGGTCCGAACAACCACAAAAATCACCGAAAAACATAATAAACTTCGGTGATCCATTCTAACACCATCGATACCTACAAAATCCTCCGCCGAATTCGCAAAAACCTTACTGGAATCTCAACAACTTCATCTAAAAACCACAAAAATCACTAGAAAACGTAAAACATCCAAATCGGTCAAGAAAAAAACAAAATAGATCACAAAAATCACACAATAACTGTTTAAAAATGGATGCAGATGAGTTAAATGATGTTATGGAAGTGGTTAAAAACATTGATCTGAACAAACAGTTTTTTGAATACGATAATGAGCTTGAATCGGATACTGAAGATGTTTTACCACAAGTTGCAGATCCAGATGCTCTTATAGAAGAAGTTACAGGTAAAATCACATGTAATTCTGCTCTTGAAGTGTTGTATACGATTTAAGTAATGATATTTTGATATAAAAAAATCACAAGTGATTCTGTTTTTGTATTCTTCAATGTTTAAAAAAAATAACAATCAATGTGATTCCATTAAAAAACAGGTAAAATCATATGTGATTTTGTGTGTTGTAAAGTTTGTTATAAGTAACCTAGAATAGATTTAACCAAAATTTCATTTAAGAAGCAATGAATCACATGTGATTCTATGGAAAATCACATGAGATTTTGATATTATGAAGTGTGATTCTCATTTATCAATTGAATCACATTGTAGATTTGATACAAACTTTATGAAGGAGGGAATCACATGTGATTGGTGGATATGGTATCATGAATCTCATGTGATTTATATTTTTTGATATATAGATTGTATTAAAACACCAAGAGCAACTTTATACGAGCAAAATGAAACACCTGATGGAACGATATATTGGGAGCCTCATGTACAAGGAATTCCTATACCAGATGAGGGGACCTACTATGATACAGTAGATGAAGCTATAGATATGTATACAAAATATGCTGAAATGGGAGGTTTTAAAGTTAAGAAATCAGGGCAAAGGTTAACAAAATCAGGAGTGGTAAAACATAAGTACATCATGTGTAACAGAGAAGGTATTCCAAAAGGTATTAATGTCGACACTCTTGATCCTGAACATAGTGACAAACAAAAAAGAAATACAACAACTCATGTAACTGGTTGCAAAGCTCGTATAAAATTAGTTTTGGATATTGTTTCTGAAAGATACAAGTTAGATCAATTTTACCCCAAACATAATCACATGCTTATCCCAAAAGAGTACAAACACTTTACAAAGAAACATAGAAAGATGACTGAAGCAGAAAAAATGTTTGTTGTCAAAGCTGCAACAAATAAAATTGGTGCAACACGTGAACACAATTTGTTAAGTAGCATGAAAGGCGGGTATGAATATATTCATGGGACAACTGATGATTTTAAGAATCATCAAAGGGATGTTAATGTTTTCAAAGGTGAAAGTGATGCACAAAAGCTTATAAAGAAAATGGAAAACAGAAAAATGTATGTGCCAAACTTTACATTTCAGTATAAGTTAGAAAATAGTGAGTTGGTTGCAATGTTTTGGGCCGATGAAGTTGCCAAATGTAACTACAAGGAGTTTGGTGATATAGTATCTTTTGATGCAACCTTCAACAGCAACAAGCAAGTGATTCATTGTGATTTTATATAATTAGTCTTATTTAAGGAAAATCATATACGATTTTGTAAAATAATCACATGTGATTCCATCTGAATCACATGTGATTCCATCTGAATCACATATGATTCTTTTGTACTTAAAGTAATAACAAAAATATTTTTATATAGGTACAACATGAAGTTTGTACCATTCATTGGTGTCGATAATCATAGAAAGTGTGTTACACTTGGTTCGGGAATGCTTTTACATGAAGATACAAAATCATACACGTGGTTGCTAAAGGCATTCATGACCTCTTTCTTAAAAGAACCAACGATGATTGTGACAGATCAAGATGGAGCCATGAAGAGAGCTATCAAAGCCGTTTTTACTAAAGCCAAACACAGACTTTGCATGTGGCATATTATGCAAAAAATTCCATCAAAGGTATTTTTATTCACATAACTGGTTTACATGGATCTCATGTGATTGAGTTTTGAATCACTGGTGATTCATCTTTGTATCTCTTGTGATCCTTTCAGAACTAAACTAATTACTCTCTTTTATCCAAAACATATTTGTAAAGAAATATACGATGAAACAAATTTTAAAAACCGTTTCGATAAGATCATTTGGAATATGTTCATTGAACCAATCAAGTTTGAAGAGAAATGGGCAAAATTGATTGAAGATTTTGGTTTGCAAAATCACAAATAGATGACAAAGATGTTTAATCTTCTAGAAATTTGGATTCCAGCTTATTTTATTGAGTCTCTATTATTTGGATTGATGAGGACCACTTCAAGGTCTGAAAGTGAAAACTCGTTCTTCAAAAGTTTTACAAGCCCAGGGGCAATGCTTGTTAGTTTCATGATGTCATATGAATCAGCAATGGAAAGGCAAAGGTATAGACAAGAGGCATTAGACTTCAAAACAATTGATGCAGCTCCGAAGTGTGAAACAAAGTAGGCAATTGAACGTCATGCAACACGAGTATATACTAGGACGATATTTTTGCTTGTTTAAAAGGAAATAATTAAAGGTTGCTGGTCTTGTACGATACAAGATTTAAAAATAAATGAAGGTTGTGAGACTGTCATAGTTAGAGACAAGGCGACGAATGCTTATAGAACACTAAATGCCAAAAAGGGAAAAGAACAAGAGAAGGAAATTGGAACAATGGCAGAAACAGTGATAGACTATAAGGTAAGTCTTTATTTGTTCATAATAATCCTTTACATGAATCACATGAGATTTTTTAAGAATCACATGTGATTACAAAAGAAATCACATGTGATTTCGAATGGAATCACATGTGATTTTTTTTAAATCACATGAATCACGACTCTAATAAAATTCTTACTTATTTTGTTTGTGAAAAAGGTAATACGAATTATAGAAGATGGGTCGGTTGTATGTTCTTGTAGACATTTTCTCTGATACGGTTTTCTATGTCGACACATATCTTGTGTCTTCAAGAATCGTGATATTAATGTTATTCCAAAGCAATACATTTTGAGGCGCTGGACAAGGGACATAATACCACCTGACCTGAGAAGACAAAGAAATAGATATGGGGAAAAAATGTAACAATTGAAAGACTTACAAATGAGGCAAATTTCTTGGACGATTATTTATTCTTGTTGAGCAAAGATGAAGGAAAGATGGGCGCTTTTGTAGAAAAGTTAAAAATACTCATGGATGAAGTGAAAGCTGATGTGCCGAATCCCCATTCAAGAAATATAGGAGATGTGATTGGTGGTATTTTTTCAATATCAAAACCTAATCAAATTCATGTACAAAATCCAACAAAGGCTATAAATAAAGGAGAACATTTGAAGAAAGGAGAACGTTTAAAGAGTAAAAGAGAACAAGCACTTAAAGTTAAAGCGAAAGCAATGAAGGTTTGTGGATATTGTAACGCGAAGACAAACGAGCATACCAAAACAACTTGTCTAAAGAATCCAAAGGCAAGGAAAAAGAAGAAGGCAACACCAATTATTGATGTTTGAACATTTTTTTGTTACTGAATTTTTTTACTTGAATATTCTGATAACATTTGTCAAGTTTCTTAGCTACTTAATAAAAACTGATTGTTGGTTACTTAATCACATGTGATTCCTTTTCAAAATTACTTGTGATTCTTTTGCAAAACACATGTGATTCCTTTTCAATATCCCTTGTAATTCTTTTGCAAATCACATGTGATTCATAAAGACATCCAGACATACTTGAAAAAAAGCAATAAAACATAGATTCCAAATGTTCTGTATATATGAATCTTTTAAAATCACATGTGATTCCTTTTCAATATTCCTTGTAATTTTTTTAAAATCACATGTGATTCATAAAGACATCCAGACATACTTGAAAAAAAAAACAAAAAAACATAGATTGCAATTGCAAATATTTTGTATATATGAATCTTTGAAATGTTCTACCATCGAATTAGCTTCTAATATAAAATGTATAGATAGATAGCTGAACTACAATTCACAAAACACAACTTCCATATGGATGTGTTGAAGTACCATAAAAACTACCACTGAACTACCGAAACTGAACTGTTTCACCATGAATAGGTTTTAAACAACTTCACAAAAGATATTCAGCTTCACAAAAAGACATTCTTCTACATTGGATACTTAACTGCGTTCCGATTCACTACCTTTTCTTACAGCTTCAAACTCCTGTATGGATAACTTTTCACGAGGATCAAGCTTATCAAACTCTTTAGCTTATTCAAGCTTCTTCTGGGGTTGCCCATTATCTCGTATAACAGAATCTTTGTTGCGAACGTGATCTCAATCGCCTCAGCATGTCACACTGCAACTTCGACTCAGAAACAAGCCCACAATCCCAAATTGAAGCAGTTTGACCACTGTAAGATTCCATATGAAGCATAGCAAAGATACCATAGTCTCTAAAATTTGTGTTGGTCTTCCACTTCAACTTAAGAATTTTTGCCTTCAATCTTTGAATCTTTGAATGTCTTTGGTGTCCATACAACTTCAGATGAGGTGAACAATTTTTCTAATAAGAAAATTGAAAAAAGTAAAAAATATATGAACCACATTTATTCTGGGAACATTTCAATTAGTAAATCACAGTCGATCAGGGGCATTACACATGTGATCAGGGGCAAAATCACACATGTTCATGTATTAAATCACATAAGTTTAAATTACTTACAAGAAGATCAATGCTTGTTCTATACTTTGAATAATATGTTGCTACAGAGTCATTGTTATATTAGGAATTGTCATTGATGTTTCAAATACAGGTGCGAATGTTTTCATATTCAAGCGAATTCCGAAACTTTTTTCCCAGCACAGATGATGTTCAAAAAACATGTTCAATATACCAAAAAAAATTAAAAAAAATAGTTAGTACTAAAAATATACAGAATCACGCATGTGATTTCAAACCTAATCACATGTGAATTCAAAACAGAATCACATAGACAAATTTATAAACTTAACATCTTGTCGCCCTCATTGTAGAACAAAACTATTTCCGACGATAAACTCTCAAAACTAGTAATTTTTGGTAAGAACCTCCAGTCGTCTTGTTCATATAGGGAGATAATAGGTACGACGATGGTTCCACCCTTCATTTTTCAAGACTAGGACTTAACTTTGAAACACGTATTGCCAATCTCTCAGGAGTAACCGGGCCTGCATCTGACTCTTCCATTCTCACGGTATCTAAATTAACGGCATCAAGTGCATCACCCTAAAAAAATAACAAGATTTAATTAAAAAAAGAAATAAATTTTAGAAAAAAAAATATACAGATAAATCATGTTTAGAGTAATACCATTGATAAGTATTCATCAAGCTCACAGATCATTCACCTTTAAAACAAAATCTCGCATTTGCATTAAACACTGTGTGTACGACCTCGGGGAGGGTACACGTGATGTAATTTTCTTCGCTCAAAACTTTCTCTTCTACGTTCGGATCAGTATGATCAGCTGATTGTTTTTCCGTTGACTCAACCTGATTCTTTGAACCTCCATTATCATCCTGCCCATCACCATTTCCATCCACAACATGATTTCCATCATCCTCAACACGTACATCCTTGTCAGTAACAAACGAATCATTCCCATCCACATTATCATAGTCATCCTCATTCACATCGTCATCAATCACATCATCATCCACCATTCCTATCAACATCATCACCATTCCCAGTATCATCATCACCATTCCTATCATCTCCTAAACTACTTTTGTGATAACCAAACTCAATTAGATTTTTAAAAACTTCAGCATACTTTTGATGAATTTCAAAAAACTTTCTATCACCAGGATATTTTTCACTAGCTGTCATAAGACACCCTTCCAGAAAAACTCTTTCAGAACAAACAATAGAAAGCTTTTCTTCAGCTTTTTTAATCAAATTCTGCAGTTAATTAGATTGTATTAACTTAGAAACATAAAAATAGCTTATCATATGAATTACTTAAAAATCACATGTGATTCTTCATAGAATCACATGTGATTCTTACAAGAATCACATGTGATTCTTCATGAGATTAAAAAAATCACTTGTGATTCCTTAAGAATCACATGTGATTCTAATGTGATTAAATAGCAACAGAATAAAAACCAAAAAAAACTAAACCTCTTTCTCTGAAGTTACCATAGAACCACTACCAGTCGATTCATCATAAAGTTTTAGAAGCCCCAACACATGTGCATCAAGTTCCAGTTTTTCTCTTTGTCTCATTAAAGTTGAATTCCAAGCTCTGATAGTTGGACGAGTTCGACCAACAGGAACTCCATCGAATTTTGTAGAATCAAAATACAAAAGCTGAAAAAACAAAAGTGTAAATACAAAAAGCATGAAATTAAAAAAAATTAGAAACTTACAATGAGGAATAGAAATGGTCCAAGATATTGCACAATTTGTTTTTTTAGGATTTCACTATCTTCCAAGAACCTATGGATGTAACCACACCAGTCAATCTTAGAAATATCAGAAACTTCATGCAAGCATCGGACCAAATCCAAACAGATTTCTCCTTTCAAACCGAAAACTCTACCAGTTGTATTAGTGAACAAAGTTAGAAAGTTGACATTGAAAAGAAAGTCAACTTCGTGAGCAAAGATCAATTTTAAAGCAATATCACAAACTCAGATTTTCTTTAATGGTTTTGGGTAAAACTGATCAACCCACGACTACACAAACTCGTGTTCCACTGGTCTCGCCTCTAACAAAAATAAATAAATACCACCCACGGGGATACTTAAAATATCATGGATTTTACTAGGATTGACATGAATTGAATCACCAGAATCCAATGACAACTTGTAAGTGAAAGAATTAAAGTTTGCAACACAAAACCTTCCTACCCTTAAGGGTATTTCATCAATGGCAAGGTTGTGAAACGAATTGAAACCTACTTCAGACAAAAAGCACCACATATCCACTTGGGATCCCCGAATAGCAGCAAAAAGGGACTTAGGGACCGCCCTGGCACGAAGAGTTGGATAATGCTTAAGATACTCTTCATGTGCCGCTTCACTAGGCGTCAACTCTTTCTCTTTTTTCTTATATTTCATCTTTCTGTCTGACACACTCTCATCAAAGTCTTCTTGTTTAATATTTTTAAGTTTTTTAAGAAGATGCCTTAATTCCTTTTCATCAACAGACGAAGACAAAGAATCAGAAGAATTCTTCATCTTTCTCTTCATACCAGACTTACTCTTCAACATTTTACTCTCATTACCCTTGATAGCAGGCTTGACAGCGGGCTTGACAGCCGCCTTAACCACCGACTTCTCAACAAGCGGCTTATCAGCCATAGTAGCCGGCACATTTACCTTTGGAAGCTCAGTCTGATGCCTTCTCTTCTTACTAACAACATCTGACAACAACTCATTTGCACCAAACTTATCCTTATCAACATCCGACTCCTTATCAGCCACAACCGACTCCTTATCCTTATTATTCACAACATCAGACACCTTATCAGCCACATCAGCCGACGCATTTAACTTTGGAAGCTCAGTCCGACGCCTACTCTTCTTACTAACAGAATCCGACAACTCCTTATCATTTGAAACAACCTTCTCCAAATCAACATCAGGCACAACATCATTTTCCTTAACAATCGAAACCTGCGTCTTAGCCTTATCATTTTCCTTAACTAATACAGCCGGTTTCTCCACAACATTAGCCGGTTTCTTAACCGTCACCACAACAGCTGGTTTCTTAACCGTCGCCTTATCCTTAACCACAACAGTAACTGGTTTCTCTACAACATCAGCCAGTTTCTTAACCGTCGCCTTATCCTTAACCTTTTCTGGTTTCTTCACAACATCAGTGGGTTTCTTAACTGAAGCCTTATCCTTAACCTTGTCCCAGACATCCAACGGTTTCTTAACCAACGGTTTCAAAACTTGTATACCAGTTGTAGGATTAAATTCAGACACCGGCTGCACATTAAGCACTTTATCGCCATGTTTAGCAGCAATAATCATATCCCTTGTATGCGACTTCCTAGGAGAGAGATTACCAACCTGAGGCTTATCTTTAACACCTAACACAAAACACACAAAAAACATCACTAAACAGCTACTGAATAAGCAAATAAGCAAAAAGCTACTAAATAAGAAACATAACACAAAACGAATCACATGTGATTCATCACTAAAAGCTAAACCTAAAAAACCTAAATAAGCAACAAATAAACAAACAAATCACAAGCTAAACCTAAATAAGCAAAAAACAAGCAAAAAGCTATTGAAAAGGCAACATCTATTTGCTTAAACACTAATTATTCAACAAAGTCATTAAAAAATAATAAACAACAAACTGATAATAAAAGAAAATAAGAAACAAAACCTAAAAAACCTAAATAAGCACCAAAATAAGCAAATAAGCAACATCTATTGATTGAATCTAAAATAAGAAACAAAATAATCAACAAATAAGCATTTACAAATTGTAATATAAAATAATCAAAAAACAAAACCTAAAAACTCTTAAATAAGCACCAAAATAAGTAAAATAAACAAAGAATAAAAGAAATGTATACCTAGTAGCTTATTCCGATGCTTATTTTGATCGAAAACACGCAACAAAGACGATTTGGCCGACGGATCATCTTTAGATAAACTCATTTCATCTCGTATGTCCATTTTCAACCATCAATTTTGATGAATACCGATTAGGGTTAGATTTGGGAGTGATTTAGGGGTGGGTGGTTACTGTGTGTGAGTGTGTGTGTGTAACAGTTGAGAGAAATGAATGCTCTGTGTGTTTGAGTTCTGAGTGTATAAGATAGACATGAAATTACGAAAATACCCCTACCTAAATATTAAAAATAATATGGGAAAATATCTACACCGTTGGATCAGATTAAAATGAAAGGTGGAGATCCACCGGTTTGTTCTTTGAGAAGGAAGTGTTCTATAAGGAACTTTTGTCTAATATGTATAGCTAGTTATTGGTACTTCCTGGTATGCCTAAATGTATTTAATTGCCGAAACATAAACGCTTTACGTAACCAATAAAAATAAAATATAAAGAGTTAATTATTACTTTCGTAAAAATAATATAATGCTTGCTTGACGTAAACTTTAATTTGTTTGGTGCCCGCTTACGTTAAATGAAAAAAATTTAGCTTACGCGATTTAACTATACGATTTAAATTAAAAGTAAACGCGTACGAGACTAAAAATAAATAGTGAAATAAATGACGTCGTAAAATAACCTGAAAATATGAAATGTTACAATTTCTACTGTCCCAAATTACTTTCCTGGACTTTTATTGACATCCTACTACTAATTCAATTTAAAAGCTTATACATCGGCTTCTCTTAAGCACATTGTCCACACTTGCAGATTTTTGACTCCCAAACTCTTGCATGTGTTCCTTTACTCAAAAAACTCTTGCATGTATTCCTATTTTTTTATAATCATGTACCAAAGTTCTCGCTGGTATCATTTATTCGAGTAGCTATAAAGGATAACTGGTGTTTTATGACCATATATGGTACATATTGGACTGGTAAATCTGTAGGAGTCAGTGATCGATATATGTACCATTTCAACATTCAATCCCACATTGGTTAAAGAAAGAAAATGATGCTAGTTAATATACCATAGTGTATACATTTCATTTATGTTCAGCTTAGTATTATGGTTTCAAAATCCATACAGTTATGCCTAAATAAATAGGCGACAATTGTATTGATTGTGAAAATATATATGATTCACAACTTTTTATGGTTTATTTTGGCCGTAAACTTTTTGTTCAACAAAAAGTTCAAGCCTACTTTTTACAAATGCTTAGAGCATATTTTTATGTAGCATTGATTTAGACATTTTCACCGACTAATCCAAGGGTTTGAACCTACTGCCGCACTAACTCAAATCAGGCAAAACCCTCCATTTTCAGTAGGTTGGCGTGACCACTTGAGGGTTGTTTGCACCTAGGAAATGAACTTGAGATCTGATGACATAAAATAACGTCACTTTATTATATCATTTATCCCATATGTTTTTCCCACTTTTATATAATAATTGCATTATTTGGTACTTAATTGCTTTAAAGTTAATAAATGCAGTAATTCAGGAGTGTTTTATAAAGACAAGCTAAAAGGCGCATAATTTAGAGCTAAACCAAAGATATTTGAAGATTGCTGATTTCTGACCAATACGTCGTATCCAACTAAAGAGATACAGCGTATCCACACCAAGACTTCACAAGAAAACGCGTTTTCCCAATATGGCGTATACCTTATGTTTCCATACGCCGTATCCACGAAGATAACTATTTGAAGATACAGTAAATAAAGTAAATTGGGAAAGATATCACTGATTGATTGAGAACATAGCGCGCACTCCAAGGAATCCAGCCCAATATGCCGTATCGACCTTACCAGATACGGCGTATCGAGTCTTTTTCAGACACTATAAATAGAAGACTCAAAAAGGAGTTTTCAATGTGCAATATCATATTCTTTATACCATACTCATTGAAGACAAAATTTAGAAGAGAAGATCAGCCACCAAGGTCAAGCATTGATCACGAATCCATAGAAGACATTGTGTATTTTTTACTCTCTTAATCATTCAATTTTCATTGTTCGATTACGCTTGTATAATTACAATGGTTGTAGGCTAATACCCTCGGGTATTAGCCATCTTAATGAAAGTTCAATGTTTGGTTTATTTTTAAAATTAATTTCTTAATTTATCATTGATTGTTTAATTATGTTTATCGCCTCATACTTGTTTATGTGTTTGAATATGCGACCTATCATTCAACTAGATATAGTGATACGGACCAAGTAATCTAGATACCAGGATAGCTCTCCATATCGTGCTTTATATTACTGGACCAATGAGATCACAAATAACATTCTATCTTTGTCTTTGAATTATGAGCTTAGTTGGACTGGTAGATGACCCATTTATGTTTCAGCAATAATGCTCTTAATTAACTGATAAAGATTTAAATAGTGGACTACCAGTATATAAAACACCGTCAAACAATAAGTGGGTCAAGTCCCGTTGGGTTAGGGTTTTAACAGGATCACCACTCCTTTGATTCCCTAAGATATTAAATTAAAGGATGCTTTATGCGGATGCATTAATTGTGACAGGATTAATCGTGTCTAGGTCTTAGGATGATGTCCCGCCTAAGTCTTAAGAATGATATGCCGCTTCAAGATAAGTAAATCATTGCACTAAAACAAACAAACCAACATTGAACTGGATTTAATATGGCTAATACAGTTTTCTATCATTTGGCTTGTACCGCTTTTCTATCTTCTAATTTTCTTCTTTTGTGTTTATTGTCTATTGAATTGATATTTGTCTCCACCAAACCTGTGCGGTCTCTCAGGCTGAAAACCTCCATATCATTAGACAACATATATAACATAGCTTTAACCAGTAAATAGACTAATTAAAACTAATTAAAATACTGATAGAATTTAGGATTAATGTTTCACTCTTAGTGTTCGACACCCTACTTACCGCGAAACTCCATCTTGACCGGGTACACTGCTCGTTAAAGTGTTGTTTTAGGTTTGTCGGCTAAATATAAATAGAAAACTTGATAATCAAATAATTGACCCTACACGACAGCACATCAGGTTTTTAGCGCCGTTGTCGAGGAGTGAATTAATTCTATTTGTATTTATTTGCATTGTGTAATCTAATTATTTAGTAAATTTAATACGGTGTACTGGCATTCAACAGACCTATACAGCGTATTAATATCGATTGGATATGGCATATTTGTCAACTGATATAACAACAGTTTGATAAACGTCACGCTTAAACTTCTATATCTTACTAATGTTTTCCTCTATTTTTGATAAAGCGGTAATTGCTGGATACGACTCTGGATGATGACAAGCTTAGATGACACAAAGAATGGGAATGGAGAGCATGCTAACTCACCAACGATCGCGAATTCCGAACTAAAAATCAGTGATGAATTTTTGAAAGTATTGCAGGACAAATCCTTTAATGGCATAAACGGAGGAGACGTTACCGACCACATTGCAAAGGTGCTCGAAATAACCGAATGGATTAAGATGCCAAATGTAGAAAAAAATGAACTATGATTACATGTCTTCTCAAAATCACTCAGTGGAGATGCCGAGAAATGGTGGAACAATTAAATAAATGGAACAACTATCACCTGGAGTGAACCGAACGATAAATTTTTTCTAAATATTACCTATTGTCCCATTCTTGCAATAGCAAAATCCCTGATGACCTGGACAACGGAACAAATTATTTTGAATTTATATATTGGCTGGCATCAAAGTTTGACAACTATTGGGAGATTGACAAAAATACTAGAAATGGGCTATAGGAATTCTATGTGAATGAACGTGCTAAAGGAATGATCGGCGACCTCGACGAATACAAAGAACCATGCAAAAGGACATGTTTGGATACATTTTATAAACCCTATTTAGACGCACATGAAGCAAATGACATATACGAAGCTATTAATAGGGAATATTCTTCGATACCAATCCCCGCTTACCGCGACATCGATAACCCAGACGAACTGTGCAGAACTAAAGAATTCACAGTCATATGACATTCTATAGGCAATGGTGAAGAGTTCGTTACTATAGGTCCAAGAAAAATTAATACTATTGAAAGAATTTCCGGCAGCATGTCTTGCATCTACCATGAACTCTTCAACAGAAAAGATCGCGGATGGGAAGTAACACAGATGAATAAGAGATGGAAGGAATAAGGTCGAACTTAAAGATTAGCTGAACCAAAAGTGCTTCCCGGGAGACAACCCGGTCATTTTAATTGTTTATCGCATTTTAATTGTTTGTTGCACGAGTCTGTCTTCCCAGACACTCTATACGACGTATCAAAACCCTCTGGATACGGCGTATAGATGTGTCTAGACGTTATCAGTTTTAAAACTTAATATTTAATTTCCAGTATTTAATTAACCATACGGCGTATCCTAGGGTTTGGGATACGGCGTATTGATCCCTGTACAATTGTGTATTTAATTGTTTTCCTGTACCATTGTAGCGAGATAGAAATTGCACTTGTCTTCTAATCTTTTATGCAGGACCTTGCTGAAACTATGATATGGTATATTCTGAAAAAGACATGTGTTGAACTTATCTGGGCATTCTGAAGCCCTAGTCAACACACTTTTTGCTCAAGAACTCATCTTGGAGAATTATCACGAGCAAAACATCAGGGAGTTTTCCGTTCTAATTATATTCTTCCTTATTATTTAATTGTTTATCTATACAATGAGAATGTTGTATAATTTAAGTGGGGGGGTGGAGAATTAGAACGTACTTGTCTTCTTTTTTACAAAATAACATGCTACGAGCTTAAAAGTGCTTAAAAATAGGCCAAATTTAAAAAAATTTAGCATGACTTTTGTAAAAATCACTAGTTACATTACCTAGCGCACTATAACCCTTGATACATATTATGAGAATTAAGCCTATTTCGTTTCTAATTGTTTACCTAAAAATTCCACAAAAATATAAGTGTGTCGGCGATGTAGTGGACTTTAGAACTTGGCCTGGTATATCACTCGAGACCGCAATGATTAGTACTATGGATTTAGATGGAGGAACATGTTCAACTGATAAATTTCTAGGATTAAACCAAATAGCCTACATGTCGTAAAATTAATTAACTACACTAGTTAGTTAACTCCCGTGTAACCCTTTATTTACTCTCATTTTTAGAGTAAGATTCCCTAGAACAACCTGTTGAGCCATTCCTTTCTTTTTCTACACCATATTATATGTTTCGTTACACCTTTGCACCTTAGCCTTCCATGTAGATTAAGCCTATTTTAATCAAAATTGTTAGTTGCTTTTGTGTAAAGTTTTGTATTTCCAGTGTCAAAGTGAAATTTTTCTATCTATGTAATGGTCAAGAAATTGCACAATGCAATGGGAAAAATATATAGCTCGTAAGTTTCGCTACTTTCGCCATTATGAATCATGTCGGAAGAATAAGTGTTACAAGGAAAAGATTATCCGAACGAATTATGATAGTGAAGACGGTGAAATAAAACCGAGATTTATGATGTATTGCAAAAAAAATGGAAAAAGCAAAAAAAAAAGAGAAGGAAGAAAAATAGTCGGTTCAAAAGAAGCTTATACCAAAGGAATCACTTGGAAGGATCGATTATTCGTTGATACGTTACAAATAAATCAACGATGTAAAGTCTTGTAAAAAGTGGCCAATATTACCACTTACTCTGTAAAAGTATGTAAAGATCGGGATGTAAGGGAATTTGACCGTTATAGGAACGCTAACTTAGGTTGTCTTTGTCATTTCTATGATCGAGGCGTTTGTCTATATGTTTGAGTCTTTGTCATGGAACGGTCGGGGAAAAGTTACTAGCAACCTTACCTTATTTGTTGGCTTAATCTATTTGTTTTGTAAATTTTGTTTAACACCCATTTTACTTCCCTTTCCTAGCAACTAACCTTAGTGTCCACTCGAACGAGGACTTGCACGAGCATGATGTCTATTTCGTCGTTACGGCCATGTATGAATGTCTCAGCTGCCTTGTTGGATGATGACTTTCGGTGAAAGTTAGAAGCTCCCTACCCTATATCATTCTTCATCCTAACCGCTGGTTAAACACAAACAGGGATGTGATCGAATTGTATGTGTCTATTCCGTCGTTACGACCGTGTATGTATGATGCAGCTGCCTTGTTGGTGTGGTACTTATGGTGAAAGATTGTTGATTGATCAACCCTAAGCCTTCTTAACCTAATTTAGCTTTTGACTTGTTCCTCCTTAGCTTTAGCGGTGGAGATGTGTATCCTTGCCAAGCCTATGATACGAAACTAATCACGATCGAGCAATTGAGCGTACCAATTAAATGTTGCACCCTAGATTAGTCGAGTGATTTGAGTGTTTTCATTTCCATATTTTGTGAGGATCTTGGTTATGTACATGTGATTAGGACAAAACGATGCTTAAACAGAAAATCCTTAACTTCTGTTGGGACACATTTTCATAAACAAAAACTTTTCTAAAGTCTACTTGAGGACAAGTCGGATTCAAGTGGGGGATATTTGATGACATCAAATAACATCACTTTATTATTTACCACTTTTATATAATTATTGCATTATTTGGTACTTAATGGCTTTAAAGTTGATAAATGCAGTAATTCAAGAGTGTTTTGTGAAGACAAGCTAAAAGGCGCATCATTTAGAGCTAAAATGAAGATATTTGAAGATTGCTGATTTCTGACCAAGGCACCGTATCCAACTAAAGAGATACGATGTATCCGCGCCAAGACTTCACAAGAAAACGCATTTGACCAATTCCCAATATGGCGTATCCCTTATGTTTCTATATGCCGTATCCATGAAGATAACTATTCGAAGATATAGTAAATCAAGTAAATTAGGAATGATATCAAAGATTTATTACGAACATAGCGCGCACTCCAAGGAATCCAGCCCAATACGCCGTATCGACCTTGCTGGATACGGCGTATCGACTCTTTTTCAGACACTAAAAATAGAAGACTCAAAAACAATATTCAAGTGTGGGAATATCATATTCTTTATACCATACTTACTAAAGACGAATCTTAGAAGAGAAGATCATCCACCAATGTCAAGCATTGATCATGAATCCATAGAAGACATCGTGTAATTTTTACTCTCTTAATCATTTGATTTTCATTGTTTGATTACGCTTGTATAATTACAATGGTTGTGGGCTAATACCCTCGTGTATTAGCCATCTTGAATGAAAGTTCATTGTCCCTGGTTGTTTTAAATCGATTTCTTAATTCTAATTTATCGATGATAGTTTAATATGTTTATCACCTCATACTTGTTTTATGATGTTTGAATATCGACACTTCATTCAACTGGATCTAGTGATACGGACCAAGTAATCTAGATACCGGGATAGCTCTCCATATCGTGTTTCATATCACTGACCATAGGATCAACGAAATATACTTTCTGTCTTGTCTGGTTTGATTATGAGCTTAGTTGGACCGGTAGGTGACCCGTTTATGTTTCAGCAATCATGCTCTTAATTAACTGATAAAGATTGGAATAGTGGACTACCAGTATATAAAACACCGTCAAACAATAAGTGGGTAAAGTCCTGTTGGGCTAGGGTTTTAACAGGATCACCACTGCTTTAATTCTCTAAGATAGATTATAATTAAACTAAAGGATGTTTTATGCGGATGCGTTAATTGTGACAGGATTAACGTGTCTAGGTCTTAGGATTTGAAAATGGATTTTTTTCCCGCCTAAGTCTTAAAATGATATGCCTGCTTCGAGATAAGTAAATCATTGCACTAAAATAAACAAACCAACATTGAACCAGATTTAATATGGCTAATACAGTTTTCTATCATTTGGCTTGTACCGCTTTTCTATCTTCTAAACTTCATCTTTTATGTTTATTGTGTATTGAATTGGTATTTCTTTCCACCAAGCAATGTGCCGTAATCTCTCAGGCTGAAAACCCCCATATCAATAGACAACGTATAAAGCAATAGGTTTTTAACCATAAATAGACTGAATTAAAATACTGATAGAATAATGATTAATGTCACTCCTTAGTGTTCGACACCTATACTTACCGCGAACTCCATCTTGACCGGGTACACTGCTCGTTAAAGTGTTGTTTTAGATTTGTCGGCTAAATATAAATTTAAAACTTGATAATCAAATAATTTGACCCACAACTACAGCACAATCAAATTTTTGGCGCTCGTTGCCAGGGGAAGTGAAGTTGATTATTCTTTTTATTAGTGTTTTAGTTTTAGTTTAAATCATATTTTTGTGAGCTTAGTTTTGTGTGTTTAATTCTTGCATTGTAATATTTATGCATATCTGTGTGTTTGTGTGCATTGTTACAGCCTGCTGTAACATTCTGAGTCGAATACTCAATATGGCGATTCATCCATCGTTGGATACGACGTATAATTTTTCTAAACCAATACAGCGTATTCGACTCTAACATCAATACGACGTATTCAGTTTACTGAATACGGCGTATTAAGCTATTTGACAGTTTTCTTTTCTAGTAAATTTATTATAGGTTAAAATGGACGATCCCAACATTACTATGGAGGAGTATATCAGGCTTGAGGAAGAAAAAGTCATAGACGGGAAAGTGTTTAATTGGGAAACTGCTAAGTATGGTAAGATATGGTATGATGAAGACGTTTATAATCTCAGATCCGTTGAAACTAAATTCCCAGCTATAGTCTTCAATAATAATGTGACATCAAATGAAACACTCTCTTTTGAACCCACGGTAAGTTCTCTTAACGAGGAAATTGACTTTAGAATATCATTTGACGAATCCGACGATGAAGATTACATCGGTTAGTTTTTTTTTGACAACAACTCGTTTCTATAAAATATTTTCTACCAATGATTTGAAAACGGATTCGGAAAACGATAATGAAAAAGTCAATAAGCCTTTATTTCCGCCACCCGAGCCTACGGTCAGTTGTTTTGATGATTTAGACTTCTTTAAAGATTTTGAGAATGAATTTCCAGCCATTGTTTACAATGATGCTCTAACGTCTAAATCATATTTCTTAACTTAACCTACTGTAGGTCATCAGCATATCGATGAATTTAATTTAAAAGATGAAACATCATTGTCCGAATGTGATGAAGAGGAACAAAACGTTTTATGCTTTAATGATCTATTTTCTTTAAACGTAATTTATCCCGATGATTCAAAATCGGACGAGGACAATAATGATGATAAAATCGATATGGAACACTCTTCGGGGGATTTATCTATCAAACCATTACCTAATGTAATAAATGTCGATGATGGTGCCTATGCACATGGGTCAAATAAGCTTTTGGAAACAAGTCATGATACATCTAATAAAATTTTCAAAATTGAAACATTTATCAAGGAATTATGTGTTAATATCTTGACTTGTAACAAAGGGATGCCATTTATTTTCCTAATCAGAAATTTGTATGTGCCGTTTTTAATTTGGCATCCCGTTCGACCCAATTGTATTATAAAGGCTGGGATTAAATTGGAGCAAAGACTAACTTAAATCCTTTTCAGTAAACAAAAGTCTTGCCGAGAGACAACCCTAAATTTAATCCTTCTGTTTATCTAGTATATTCTTCCCGAGCACTGACCAATACGGCGTATCAAAACCCATGGAAACGGCTATTGACCTTCTGGACGTTATTCGGTTTATCTTATTTCAGCACAGTCTATACGACGTATTCATTAAATGAATACGGCATATACAGGTATCAATACGGCGTATCCCGGGGTATGGATACGACGTATTGACTTCCTGTACAATATTTTTTTTAGTTTGTTGTATTTTAACGAATACACCATAGATGGAGTTGCACTTGTTTCTTATGCTTATATACAGGGCCTTCTGAACGAAACGACAACGTTGTGTAGTATATATAAACCTGGAAACTCGAAGTGTTTGAGTCTAAAAACTAAGACGGGCTGTTCAACACATTCTTTGCTCATGTACTCAAAATGGAGACTCATCACGAGCAAACATCAGGAGATGTTTTTCGTTCTAATTCTATTTTCTCTTATTATTTAATTGTTTTATCTATACAACGAGGACATTGTATAATTTAAGTGAGGGATGGAGAATTAGAACGTACTTGTCTTCTTTTTTTATAAAATAACATGCAAAGTGCTTAAAAACGATTAAATTAAAAAAAATTAGCATGACTTTTGTAAAAATCACTAGTTACATTACCTAGCGCACTATAACCCTTGATACATATTGTGAGAATTAAGCCTATTCCGTTTCTAACTGTCTACTAAAATTCCACAAAATTATAAGTGTGCCGGTGATGTAGTGGACTTTAGAACTTGGCCTGGTATATCACTCGAGACCGCCATGATTAGTACTATGGATTTAGATGGAAGAACATGTTCAACTGATAAATTTCTAGGATTATACCAAATAGCCTACATGTATATGTTCCACGAGATTTAAATTGAACATGTATATGTTCCACGGGATTTAACATTGAAAGCAATTTGATTTCCCCAACATGGACATCTACAAAGGAGCAGTATTACAGTCTCTTGCCATGACTCAATCCTGTGGTAACAAGTACACTTTTTGTCACATCACAACAAAAACTCCTATAACACCAAAGAGGCTCTTTGGTTAACACCAGATTTTTTGGTGTTATAGGAGGACCCCACTTTTTTTTATTATAAAAAATCATATAAATATAAATTTTAAATTTCATTAATAATTAAAAAACACATTACATAAACTTAAAAAATACATAAAACTTAAAAACAAAATACATTAATTTAAATTTCATCATTAAGGTTCCACAAATGATCTATAATATCTTGTCGAATGTCCTCGTGCACTCTCCTATCCCCGAGTTCTTTGTTTTCATATCTTGTCTTTCGCATCGTTCGAGCCCAAGTAGCGTTGAATATTGCTCTCTTAGGATAAGCGTAACTCGACCAAATATTCACTAAATCGAACTTTTTGATCTTCCAATATCATGTTATATAATATCATCAACAATAAATATTCTTTTAATCGTGTTCATGTGATATGCTCGTGCGGGTTGTTGTATGATTCCCCACCGACCTTGTAGGAATCCAAAAGCTCTTTCAATATCTTTTCTTGCACTTTCTTGAACTCTTTTAAACTTTTGTGTTTTTAGATCCCTTGCGATAGTAAACGCTTTGACAAACGTAGCCCATTGTGGATAAATTTCATCCGCTAAATAATAACCTTTTTGGTATGTTTTTCGTTAACCTTAAACGGAGCTCGTGATTTTATATATATCCGCTAGAAGGTCATCATAACAGTGAACCTATAATAACATTAAGGGTCGTTGTTGGCCCTCGTACCAAACATTACCAAAATAATGCATACTAAAACCATAATTGTTGATCCGCAACGGCTCAAGTCATTGTAGTTCGGGGTATTTTTTATCCCTTCTTTTGAATTGACCATGTAAAGACTTATGACACTTTACCCATTCCCAATGCATACAATCAATGGTTTAAAAGTTACAAAAAACCCCCCTAACGGCTAGTTTTTTTGAAAATAGCCGTTCCCAACGGCTAGTTTTTTTTAATTATATATATATATATATATATATATATATATATATATATATATTATATATATAATTAAAACTCGAGACGCGGTACGTGTCTCGCGTTTTCGCCCACCATCTCGGCTGGTGATGGCGGCGCGAGACGCGAAAACGCCACCCACGGTGTGGTTGCCGCGCCGTGGGCTGGCGTTTTCGCCGACGGCTCAAGCCACCAGCCACCGTACCTTGTGCTTTAAGAAATAACAAATTAAATTAATAATTTAAAAGCATTTCACACCTGATGTGTCGATATTTTTTATTATTTTTTAAATGGCAATTTTTTTCACAACTATTTCACAATATATTTCAA
Organism: Tanacetum coccineum; assembly: GCA_026074375.1. Taxonomy (NCBI): domain Eukaryota; kingdom Viridiplantae; phylum Streptophyta; class Magnoliopsida; order Asterales; family Asteraceae; genus Tanacetum; species Tanacetum coccineum. Next base: position 169,908 of record BQNB010000315.1, read on the forward strand.
AATGCCTACTGCTAGGCTTGAACAACGAACCTCTTAAGTGGTATGGAACTCACATACTCAATGATACTTGATAGCCAATTGAGCTAGCGGTTTACTGTATCTCGTTAACCCAAACGTGGGATAATTATGATTCCATATGCAACCCTACATAATTGAGTAATGGTCTCTAAGCCCAAAGATACAGAGACGTCTAACCGTTATACGTACAAATGTTTCTGTTACTCGTGGTTTACGTGGTTTGGCCTTTTACATATCGACAATAAGATATATAAGTTCGTCGATAAATGAGAACTACTAGAAGCATTTGTGTCGGTTTCCTATGACACAAAAAAATTTGTCAAAACGAAAACTAAAAAATACGCACGAATACTACTTAAGCATCTTGTAGCTATAATGGAGTACAAAATACAATAAAATCTGACACAAGTAAAATTAGTTAAATGTAAAATGAAGACATACTGTTGGGGAAGAGGAGACATGCAGCATCTCCATCCTAAATTTATCATTGATTACCTTGAGTTTCTTATTTCGTTCATGAGTTCCCATATGCAAGTGGAAGGTGTTTTTCATACAAATTATTTTGCACACAATAATTAAATGTTGTAAGTGAGGTGCTTGTATAGCACGCAGTCGATGTTTATCCACTACTATTTTTACTACACACCAACTAAATTCACAGACTTGAGTTTATCTTCAAAACAAACTCAAACCGGTAAAAACAGACTTTTTATAAAAAAGCAGCCCACTACAATTTATATTGCACTTAGAAAAAAATAAACTTAAAATCTGACACATTTCTATTTTCTTAAATGGCTGAGATATTATCTGAATAAACAAGACGCTCCAAGATTGAGGAAAAAAAATAAAACACCAAAGAGAAGGAAAAAAAACATCAAGAGAGGGAGCCAAACTAAGTAAACAGCTAAAAAGGCTTAGATATCTAAGCTGCGTTTAGTTGGAGGAAAACACCTTTATTTTTACAAAATATTGTTTTGTGAAAACAAGGAAAACAGAGATCAAACTTCATTCGACTTTTCCAACAAAATTCTCTGCAAAACACAAAAATCTTATTTTTATCCTTTATACACAAAACTAGAAAACAATTTTATTTGTTTTTCCCGTTTTCACGTTTATGACAAACTCAGACTATTTTCCCTTATTCTTACGTTTTATAACTTTTTAAAAGTTTTTGATGTTTTATTAACGCTTATAGACTTTTTTTTTACGTTTTCGTATCCGTTTTTACGATTTCGTCCGTTTTTTTACGATTTCGTCCCTTTTTTACGTTTTCGTCCTTTTTTTACGATTTCGACCGTTTTTTTACGATTTCGTCCTTTTTTTACGATTTCGATCCTTTTTTTTTACATTTCCATCGTTTTTTAACGTTTATCGTCCGTTTTTTACGATAATCGTTTGTTTTTTTAATACGATTTCGTCCGTTTTTTAAGTTTTCGTAAAAAACGGCCGAAATCGTAAAAAAATGGACGAATCGTAAAAAAACAGACGAAATAGTAAAAAAATAGACGAAAACGTTAAAAAAACAGACGAAATCGTGAAAAAACTGACGAAACATAAAAAACGGACGAAAACGTAAAAAAATGACGAAATCGTAAAAAACGGACGAAATCGTAAAAAAACAGTCGTCACATGTCTTATCTTATGTCACAGTTTTTTTCGTTGAAATCTTAATTATTCGAAATTAATTGTGGCTGCTAATGGTGATTCCAAGCCATTAGTTGGTATTGTAAGAAATGGTTTAGAGATATAATTTGAGTCTTGTATTTCTCAAAACAATTGATACAATATATATGAGTGTACGGACTATTCTAGAATACGGGCTTGAGCCCAATACATAATGACCATTAATTTGACTAACATAAATAACTTTGAATGACATAAATAACTTTGACTAATCATACATAATTGACTTTGACTAATCATGGACTAACACTCCCCCGCAGTTGGAGCGGGAGGACACCGGACGCTCAAACTGGTGCGAAACTCCTCAAACAACGCTGAAGGCAATCCCTTAGTGAAGATATCTGCAAACTGATAACGGGAAGGAACATGCAGAACACGAACCTGACCAGCAGCTACTAAATCACGAACAAAATGAACATAAGTTGAAAGCCTCTTCTTCTTCTATCATCTTCTTCGTTGTTTGTTTGAGTTGAAAGCTCTTCTTCTTCTATCATCTTATTCATGCAGACTCAAGGTATATCTATCTGTCGAAGATGGCAGACTCAACCTGTATCTATCTGCTTAACACGGCAGACTCAAGGTATATCTATCTTGTCAAAGATGGCAGACTCAACCTGTATCTATCTGCTTAACACGGCAGACTCAAGGTATATCTATCTTGTCAAAGATGGCAGACTCAACCTGTATCTATCTGCCAAAAACCAAAAGTCGTCTCGGGACTTAAACCTTAGATTCCGTGATTAAAATACCAAGCAAAACACAAGCAATCATAATTATGATTCCTCTAAGCTTCCACACACTATACGTTCTTAGCAAACGACGAGGTATGCTAGTACTAGTAGTGAATAACCAAACGACCAATGAATCTTGACAATCAAGTGAACCGAATGAGTCTTTGTTGCTTAGAGTCGAACCACCAAAACCATGAAACCCTTTGTAGATTCTGTTGTGATCGAACCAAGTAGATGAAACAAGTAAACCGAAATCTTTGAGGTTTAGAAGTTCGGTTGAGCACAAGTATGATTTTAGGTTTTTAGGTTTTTAGTTATCTCTCATAACAATAACCCCAAACCCTCTTTATATATCCTCAAAACCTCATCTTGTCAAACAAGTAATCCTAATCCCATTATGATTGTAGTTCCAACCGGCTAGGAAGAAAAGAAGGTCAAACCGCAACCTTGCATTATTCGGTTTATTCAATATTAGTCCCTTAATTCTTTAACGACTAATATAAATACTTGTTAACATTTAACGATCGTTTGTTAATCACTTAATATATTACTTTAATATATTTTCTCGTCGTTTAACATATAAACGTGTGCGTCCCCTTAGGCTCGAAAATATTTCCGGACATATATTAATTCATATATGGTCATAATCCAACAGCTCCCACTTGGACATGATATGAATAATATAGATACACATAGGAAAGTCGTCAAGCAACACGCCCATGCTCCCCAAAAAACATCCGAGTGTGGATTCACAGGGCATGTAACAAATGATTTACTGAATTTTACAACCCTTTGTTTTCGAGATACCGAGTTGTTAAATTGGATATGGATTCAATGTCATTCCATATTTTAACGATTTCTGTTTCTTCATATATGAAAGTAATCAAGATTACTGAAAATCATGAAGACATATCATTCTAGAGTATTATCAGGTACGGCCAATACACTACATCATGATTATTCTATGAGGGGCCCAGAGTTACTTTCTAATTAAAAAAATAAATGCTCCTTTTACCATGACATTAATAAAAAAATATATCTGTTTTTATATAACCCCTTTATCACAACACATCCCTAAACCCACCCCCCCCACCTAATACTAATCACTGTCACATCTACAATAACATATGAAGAGCACAAATTCAAAATAGACAAACACGTGTCCATTCATCATGTGTCCTAAACCATTCTGACAAGCCCTAATTAAGTTTACCTTAATCAGTGACAACATAAACTATATCAAGAAGGAATATCAACATATTCTAAACCTACTTCTTCATCTTCAATGTCATAAGGATTAAATTTAAATAAAATCACTACAAGAATCACTGATGCCGTCGATCCATAAATGATAATTCATGTGGCGGGGACATCCAATATTCATCTTATGAATATCATGTGAGTTGGTTGGACTACATCACTTAATAACTGTAATATCACATATCTAAAATATCACCAAATCACTCCAGAATTATCTTAGTTTAATAATATTCCCCATACTTCGATAAATCGACAACGGATAAATTTTACACAAAATTAATACATTTAATATTCATGGATTTAGAAACAAAAAACATGCAAATATAGGACATAATTTATAATATAAAATAAAAAAATTACCAAGTATCATTATCATTAATAAAATTATCTTAACATCCCTTATCCAAAATACTAAACACATATCTACATAAACTACTAGCAGGACGAAGCCCAGCCCAGAGCATGTTTTCTGAGTAAGCACCGCCCCCCCAACTATTTGATAAAGCATTGTCAAAAGGATCAGCTAGATCGTTAAAAGTGTGTAACTTTAAAGTATCCTTATTCGCCCATTCACACACTCGCGAACATAATGAATATCGTCTTTGATAGTGTCTGGCGCCTCTCTGAACCCCCGGTTCATTAGCATAATGAACTGCAGCTGAATTGTCGCAGTACATATTTAAAGGTTCATTTATCGTTGGTACTATACCAACGCCACCCCCCCCCCTCTCGCCCCTGAGATAAATTTTCCCTAATCCAAACCAGCTTCCAGGCATCTTCTGACCAGCCCTTAATGTATTCAGATTCTGATAGCAAACATTGCAGTGGTACTTGTTGCTGGAGCTTTTCTAAATCCCTGCGCCTCCCATTCAAAACGAAAACATATCCTGCTCTGAGACTTAGTGTCATCTCTATCATCTCGAATCTCAGCAATCTACGCAATAGCCATTCTAAACTCTAAGTTCTGTTGCTAAGGATTTTCCACCATAAACCAAGAACATATCTTTAGTATTTCGTTAAACACTTAAGAATGCTTTTTTTTTCACAGCATTCCAGTGAGGTACTCCTGGATTTCTGTTGCACAATCGGCCTTGTCAATTTTGCCCAACGGCAACATCAAGGTCTATGTGATCTAACCGATACATGATGATCCCTACAGCCGAAGCATAAGGTACATTCTTCATGCGATTTACCTCATTAGTGTTTGTGCACCTTGTGATTTGTTCAAGTCAATCCTTTCTTGCATGGGGATATGACCCACGTTTGAATTATTCATTTTGTTTCTCTTTAAATCTTATACATGTAAGGCATTTTGACAAAGTCCCTATTAATCGCTTCCGACCTATCTCTATACGATTTCTATTTCAAGAATAGTAATGTTTGCTTCCCCCCAAACATCATAGCACAAACACTTTCCCAAGATAATCTTTACACTTTGTAAACTTGGAAAGTGATTCCCATGATGATAATGGTCATCAACATCCAAATGAGGAATTGTAACATTACTCCCACTAGCCTTTGATAACACACATGGCTCACAAAGATTTTGAGTATATCCAAACCTTTTTGATTTCCTCATCAAATCTTTTATCCCAGCGTTCTTGATGCTTGCTTAGAGTCCCTAAATGGATTCTTTGAAGCTTGCATAATTTTAGGGATGCATAGGATCAACAAAACCTTCAGGTTGCACCATATAGATGTCTTCATCAAGGTAACCATTTAAGAAGGCTGTTTTAACATCCATTTGCCATATCTCATAATCATAGTATGCTGCTATAGATATGAGAATTCTAATAGCTCTAATGTCAGCGACAGGTGTGAGCAACGTTTGGCAAGTTTCCTTCATAATCAACCCACCGTAGAAGTATTAGTGTAACCCCTTTGCTACAAGATCGAGCTTTATAGACGTGTACAATACCATCCATGTCAGTCTTTTTCTTAAAAAGCCACCTGCTCCCAACGGTCTTACAACCAGGAGGAAGATCGACCAGGACCCATACCATATTGTCCATCATGGATTGTATTTCCGCATTCATAGCATCAATCCACTTATTAGATTCTGAATCTAACACATTTGCAGCTTTATAGCTAGTGGGTTCATTAAGATCCCCTAGACTATGCTCCTCCACCTCTACATTTAGACATAAGCGGTTTGGAGCTCGATGTGTCCTTTCGGACCTACGAATCGAGGAATCACCTTCTCTGTGGTGGTATCAAACCCTACCAACTCTGAGGAATGTAGTCTATGATTTTCAGAAGGTGTTGTTATCTTCTTCTTCTTTGAATTTTTCAAGATCAACCGGCCCTCCCACTGAACTTTCTTGACCTATGAACGCTTCACAAAGAATTCAGCATACCATGCAACACAATTTTTGGTTTTTCAGGTGTGAATGAAGCAATAGTAACCCATCGTTTCCTTTGGTATCCTAATGAGATACACTTAACAGATCTCGTTTCGATGTTAGTCAGAGCGTAACTCTCCTTCACAAGAGCCTCACACCCCAGACCTTTAAGTACAGACAAGTTGGAACTTTTCATACCACAGTTCATATGGCGTGTTTTGTCAACCGTCTAGTTGAGGAACCATATTTAGAAAGACGTGTTTGCAACTCTAGCAGCTAATCCCAAAAGTATAAGGCAGAGTTGCTAAGATTCACAAGATCGCGAGCACCATATCTCAGTAAAGTACATTTTCTCCTTCACGACATCATTATGTTTGGTTGTGTATGGAGGAGTAAGCTTTTGCACAATTCCATTAATTTTAGATAAATCTTTAAACTCTTGGCTTATAGTATTCGCCACCCCGACTGGATCGTATTGCCTTCTAATGGTCTTCCGAGTTGATTTTTCACACCTTCATTTTAACACTATTTGAACGTGTTCAAATACCTCATGTTTTATGTTTAAGAAGATAAACATAACATAACGACAAATCATCATTGTGAACTCGAATTGAAGAAGCCTAGCACCATGTCTTGCACATATGTCTAAGTGGACCACATACATCAGTATGTATTTTTCCAAGAAGACTCTTTGCCCTTTACGTTTACTCATGAGGGAAAGGTATTCTTTTTTTCTCTTGCCAGATAAACGAAGATTCGCAATTATCAAAAGATTCATCTTCCTCGTTGATTTAACAGCCCAGTCTTGTTGCAGCAGTTTAATACGTTTCTTGTTTTAGATGAGCAAGACGATAGTGCCAAAGAAAATAGAGTCCCAAGTTCACGCTTGTCTCTTTATTGCTAACATTATAAATATGAATAACATTTGTTACAAAGATTCATCATATCTCGCACGAGGACACACCACAACACAGAACATCATAAAAAATAAAGAACACCATTCTTTGAACTGAAATTCCACAATCTCGAAATTACATTAAACAAATCCACTGTCAACCAAACGAGGAAACACTGAAACTACACCTCTAGTTATAGTAGGTGCATATGAACATTTGTCAAAACAAATCACAAGCCCTTAAAGGTAAAACTAAGTCAAAACTTCCAATTGCTTTCTACCTTGTGCACGAACACCATTTGCCCCACGTAAAGTAAAGAGGCTCCTGATTTCAGCTTTCCTTTCATCCAAAATCCCTGTTTTGTAATACATCATGGTAGTACCACAACCAGTGTCAATACACCCAGGAGTTATTTATTAGGGAAAGACAAAATAATTCTATTTGTGAAGAATACCTCGAACGAACTGGCAGAGCCAACCTTGCTTCTTTTTCTTCTGCAACTCAGCAAGAAACACAAGACCAGTTCCTTTTCTAATTTCCTACCTCCTTACCATGTGGGGGAAGGGCATCATCCTTAGCTGCGCGCCTCCTTAGCATTAGGCTAGGGTTGTATGCGTAGGGATATAAACCTTCTTATCGTTTTCCTTGCCATTAACCTTATACTGCCTTTAGCATTAAGCGATTTCTTAGCCTACTGGATTTACCCCTTTTAATCATCATCTTACTTGTGGTGTTTCATCCTTCTTAGGTAAACCCTTCTCATACTCAATAAGCATAGCATGAATTTCACCAATTGTCTTCCCCATGTTATGCATATTGTAATTTCTTACAATCCAACAAAAATCATTAGTAAGCCATTAAGGATTAAGCCTACCCGAGATATCCGTGGTAGCATATAACCAAGACGTTCCAGTTGCTCCACATATCCTTTCATACCTTAAGGACATAGTCAGCAACATAATTTAACCCTTCCTCTTGTTTGCAAGCATGGAAAGATTGGATTAAGTCAAACTTCTCCACTCCAGCTTGTTTCTCAAACATAGATCTAAGCTCCTGAACCATGTCATACGGATAGTACAATTCAAACTGTCTATGTAGTTCAGGAGTCATACTCCCAAGCATAAGACAAGCAATCTCAGTATGAGCATCATAGAGGCTTGTCCACTGAGCCACAAAGTCTAGGTTCAGCACCAGCCTCAGGAGCAGGAGGTAAATGCTGTTTCAATGACCATGCATTTCTTCTCGACTCTCAAGACTAACTTAATTCGAGCAAAACCAGTCATTGAAATTATTACCAGAAAGTTTTTCTTTTTTAAACATCGACCTGAAGCCCGAATGGTTAATGTTTTGAACAGTTAGTGCCCATCTACAAAAACATAAAAGCTCAAGAATTAAGTACATTTTCGATAAATACTCCTTGAAGGAAAATTATTACCCATGTTTAATTAAATAAACAATTAATTTTCTAAGGTTAGGACCCAACTTGACATACCCCCACCACCATCCCCAAGTCTTTGAATCTGCAAGTGAGTGGTGTTTTCAAAGGAAATCAACGATTGATCAAATTCACAAATTTTGCAATTCCTAACTATATGGACTTACTTTATTACAATACTATTCTAGTAAGCATTGTTCATCCCATCAATGCCACGGTTTAACAGGTCAAACCACACCAACGCTAAGTCACTAAATTAAAACAGTAATTATGTAACACTCACCGTCTCTCGGAAAAGCGTATAATTACCGTGTGATTGCAAATCTACATGCGTCTCACGCATAGGTAAAGAGCAGTCTTAGTGAAGATATCTGTAAACTGGTGCGAAACTCCTCAAACAACGCTGAAGGCAAACCCTTAGTGAAGATATCTGCAAACTGATAACGGGAAGGAACATGCAGAACACGAACCTGACCAGTACTACTAAATCACGAACAAAATGTATATCGTTCTCTATATGCTTCCTTACCGCGATGCAAAAATTGCGATTGGAAAGATAAATAGACAGCACTGACATTATCACAGTAAACAAGCGTAGCGGAAGACAAAGGGGTATGTAACTCACGTAGTAAATGTTGGGTTTTATAACCTAATTAACAATTAATTATCACGAGTACGCAGCGGAATAATATTATCAGTTAAGAACACAATAATTTAACAAGAATCGAAAACATGTCACATTTTAGCTACGAAACGATACACCGTCTTAAAATGTAACCCGTAAACACCGTCCTTCTACATCCGCGTGTGTATTAATACCCAACGTAACCACCAAGAATCAAATTATGATATTCCTCTAAGCTTCCAACACTTATACGTTTCTTAGCAAACTATGAGGTAGCTAGGTAACTAAGGTAGTGAATAACCAAACGACCAATGAATCTTGACAATCAAGTGAACCGAATGAGTCTTTGTTGCTTAGAGTCGAACCACCAAAACCATGAAACCCTTTGTAGGTTCTGTTGTGGATCGACCAAGTAGATGAAACCAAGGTAACCAAAATCTAGAGGTTTAGATTCGGTTATGAGCACAAGTAGATTATTTTGGTTTTTCTCAGTTATCTCTCATAACAATAACCCCAAACCCTCTTTATATAGCCTCAAAACCTCATCTTGTCAAACAAGTAATCCTAATCCCATTATGATTGTAGTTCCAACCGGCTAGGAAGAAAAGAAGGTCAAACCGCAACCTTGCATTATTCGGTTTATTCAATATTAGTCCCTTAATTCTTTAACGACTAATATAAATACTTGTTAACATTTAACGATCGTGTCTGTTAATCACATAATATATTACTTTAATATATTTTCTCGTCGTTTAACATATAAACTTGCGTCCTCTTAGCTCGAAAATATTTCTGTGACATATAATTACTTCATTTAAATGGTCATAATCCAACAGTAAATTCCTCAACCAGCACATCTCAGCAACAACGTTGGCAACACCACGATACTCTGCCTCTGCACTGGAACGAGAAAGCGTTGGCTGATGCTAAGCGGACCAAGATAGTAAATTGTTGCCAAGAAATACACAATACCCTGAAGTCCGATCTTCTGCAGTCGTGGAGACAACCACCATATCCACATCAGAATAACAACTAAATCTGTGGTACGAATGAAAAAATAACTGCAAACCATAATTCAGATACCCTTACATATCGCAAAACCTCTTAAGAGCAGAGAGATAAGGCTCCCGAGAATCATGCATATGAAGACAAACCTGTTGAACTGCATAAGAAATATCCGGTCTAGTAAAAGTGAGATACTGGAGAGAACCTTCAAGACTTTGATACAAAAGCTCGTACATCCAATAACGATCAACCATCAACACCTAGTTTAGACACAGTATCAACAGGAGTCCGACTAGGATTACAAGAAACCATATGTGCTTTCTCCAAAATCTCAATAGCATACTTCTTTTGAGATAAAAATAAACCTGAGGAATCACGTGTGACAGAAATACCCAGAAAATAATTAAGAGGACCCAAATCTGTCATAGCAAATTCCTGATGCAAGGAGCCAATAATCTGCTGCAATAAACCCTCAGAAGAAGAGCATTACGACACATATCATCCACATATAAATAACAATAAGCGGTATCAATCCCCTGTCTGTAGTAAAAAGAGATGAAGTCACAAGACTATGACGAAAAACCATTCTGGTAATATAAAATGCAAAGCGCTGAAACCAAGCTCTAGAGGCCTGCTTGAGCCCATAAAGAGACCGCTGTAACAAACATAAAAAAAAAAGACATAATTAGATAGCAGAGGCTACTAAAGCCCATAGGCTGATGCATATAAGACAGTCTCCAGAAAAATACCCATGAAGAATAGCATTCTTGACATCAAAGCTTGATGAAATCGTCCATGTCGAGAGAAGCACTAAACCAGAACAGATCTGAATAGTACCCGGTTTAACAACCGGACTAAATGTCTCATCCACATTAACTCCTTCCAACTGTGTACTACCATTTGCCACAAGACGAGCCTTGTAGCGACTGAGTGTGCTATTAGCTAAATACTTGTTGCGAAAAAGCCACATACAACGCACAATATTGGTATCCGGTGGTCTAGGTACTAAAGTCCAAGTTTTGTTTTTAATAAGCGCAGTATATTCATCACGCATAGCATTTTGCCACTTTGGATCATTAAATGCATCACGATAAGATTTTGGTAAAGGAGAGACGGAAGACACATGTAAATTAAGACGCTCATCATGGGACGGTTAGTCCCGACATGAAAACGCGTAACCATAGGGTGAACCGAGTCAGGGTTTGGGTTAACCGGGGGATTTTGGATAATAGCGGGTGCATGTTGATCCGAAACTGTTATGGTTTGGTGTGAAACAGTTGTAGGTAAGAATTGAAGTTGAATTGGTGTATGTTAGGCCATGGGGGATGGCTGTTAGACGGTGAATAAATTTGTGGCCATAAATGGGGATGCAGTGTTGGAGGGGCCGCAGTAGGTGGACTGTCGGGTTGCTGGGTTTTCGGTTGGATGTTGTTGGTGTGGTAAGGGATCAGTTTGTCTAATAGTTGGTGTGGTAAAGGCAGGATTTGGTAGAGTAGGGTGTAGATCAAAGGTATCTTCTAAAAAGGTATAAGGGGAAGTGGATTTGGGTATGATGAAGCCATAGGGAAACACGGTTTCATCAAAAGTGACATGACATGAAATAATTATTTTGTTGATGTGTAGGTCAAGGCAACGATACCCTCTATGAGAAGAGGAAAATCCCAAAAAAATGAAGGGTGTTGCATGTGGTTCAAGTTTGTGAGATGGATAAAGATATGGGTAACATAAACACCCAAAAATGCGTAAAAGGGTGTAGTAGGTATCTTTGCAAATAAACGGAGTGTAGGGAATGTCATTAGCAATAGTCATATCATGAAGGCAAGATATTTATGTAATTTTATGGCCATAAAGCAGCTTATCGACCCAAAAGGTTGGTGGAAGTTTGCTTGAAAAAGGAGGTGCGAATGAGGTATTAATTGAACGTAACCATCATTCAGACCTTCTCATTCTGTTGAGAGGTTGAGGACACGAAAACGAACTGAATTCCATTTTTGTGCAAAAGGTTCTGTAGGCGACGTTTCGAATTCACCACCATGATCACATTGGAATGACTTAATTTCACACTTAAATTGAGTGCGAACATAATTACGAATTAACACGAATTTAGACATAACATCAGATTTATTAACCAAAGGATAAACCCAAACAAACTGAGAATAATGATCTAAAAACAAGACATAATATTTAAAACCTAAAAGACTCAGAATGGGTAAAGTCCACACATCCGAGTGAATAATTTCAAAACAAGAACTAATCATAGTATCGGAGCTAACAAAAGGAAGCTTCACATGTTTGCCAAGCCTGACAAGCATGACACAAAGACCGGGAGGCCTTCTCTTAATACACGAAATAAAGTTAGAAGAAACAAGACGACGCAGCACTTCACCCCCTGGGTGTCCAAGACGTTGATGCCACGTGTGTTGACTAACAAGGAAAGCATGAGGGATAGGAGATGGAGATGTGACTGGGTAAAGATCCCCCGTGCTATCACATCGGAGAAGCACCCGACGCGTCAGGAAATCCTTAACGAAAAAACAAAAGGCATCGAATTCGATAGTGCAATTATTGGTCACGAACAGATATTAAATTCTTGACAATATGAGGGGTGATAAGAACAATTATTAAAGTGAGAAGATCTAGTTGGAGTTGGCCAAAATACTATGGCCTATTAGTGACGGGTAAGAGTGACCGACACCAACCGAAAACAGACGATACAAGCACGAATTAAAAACTGTACTCAAGACTAGTAACCGCATTATTATAAATGAGAGCCACCTCCCCCGCCTCAGCACCTGTATCCATATTCAAGCAAAAGTAGTATGTCATTGTATTGTTCCTACGCAACAAGCATCTGGTAAAGCTAGTCTTTTGTCCCGAAGATCCCGATGCTGGAGTAGTAAAAGTCTGAAATGGGCCAGTCGGATACATAGGTTGTTAGGCCAGGATAACCATCTGAGAAGCCACATGTGGGTGGGCCGAACCAACATATTGAACAGGTAATGCTATTGGGCGGCAGGTAGAGTTGTAATATGGAATTGTGTGGCCAGGCAGATGGGGGACTGTTGGCACATAATTATAGAGGGAACCTGGACAACAAGGTGTATGGTACACAGTAGAATTATAGATGGATACGAAATTTGACTTAGATGCATTGGTATTGCTACTAGACAAATTCGAATGATCAGACAAACCCAAAAGTCCCAATAATTTAACAAGCAACTCAACTGTAGTATCGACTTAAACCTTAGATTCGACAAAAGTCGTCTCGGGACTTGATACCCTAGATTCGACAAAAGTCGTCTCGGGACTTATACCCTAGATTCGACACCAACAAAAGTCGTCTCGGGACTTAATACCCTGGATTCGACATAAAAAACAATTAAATAACTATAATGATAGAGTTGCAGAGTCAACACCAAAACCACCAATGACAGAACACAAAATCTTCTCTTTAGCTTTCCCATCACTCCTTCCCTTAGCGTTCATTTCAAATCCCATGTAAGAATGGCTGATACCATGTAAAAAAGGGTTTAGAGATATAATTTGTGTCTTGTATTCCTCAAAACAATTGATACAATATATAGGAGTGTACGGACTATTCTAAAATACGGGCTTGAGCCCAATACATAATGACCATTAATTTGACTGGCATAAATAACTTTGAATGACATAAATAACTTTGACTAATCATACATAATTGACTTTGACTAATCATGGACTAACACATATGAATAATCATAATGTCTGAAGATTCACCTGTTCCATAATAATTTACGTAATTTATCCTGTTTACAACATTCGTTATAAACGCATGTTACATTGATTTAAAAAACAAATTATACAACTAAGTATAATAATTGCAAAAATTGTAGTTTCATTTTTTCTGGACCACGCATTACAAATTATTGTCCCAAATTTTCTTTTTCTAAAGGTGGTAGAAAACGTTTACTAGACTTATGCTTTACAAGACTTTAATAAAAAAGGACATGTACCCCTCATGCCCACTCAAAAGTAAAAAAAAAGGTACAAAAGATTTTTTTTTACCCTTTTTTTTTACAGTATAAGACAGTTTATATCAGGTTATGTTCCGTATTTTTTGACAGTTTTATGTTTTTGACTTGTTAAACTTTATAATTTTTATTCCGCAGTTTCAGTTTCACAGTTTTATAATATAAACAAAATTATAAAAATTTAAAAAAATATAAAAAGATAAAAAAAACCGAAAAAACAGGGGGTTACAAATGGCTTTTTAAGGGGTACGAATAACATAAGCCATAACTGAGACATGCACTTCGATCAGTGGGTTGTGAGTTGTGAGTTGTGAGTTGTGAGTTGTGAGTTGTGACCCCATTGTATTGTTCTTTTTGTACATGTATACTGTATATGTTTCTTTTGTCAATATGTATTTTTTTATTTTTGGTTTTTCTAGTAATTGGGTACGTACTCGAATACATATAGTGAAAAAATAAATTCCCTTATGTTTGCACTAAAAAATCACCCATC